>WURT03648305.1:0-19266 GCA_009936505.3 Holothuria glaberrima | reverse complement strand
CTCGCAGTTAAAATCAGTCCCGACGTCGGGCATCGGAATGTCATCGCCTACGAATCGGCTGATGTCCCACCGATGTCTGGCCGGACATCTGACACATCGTCCGGACGCCCAGTCATTTTTGGTTTAAATCAGTCAGTCCAAATATCTGCCGGGTGCCGGTCTGGCGCCTTGCAGACAACGGTCTGGCCCCTCACGGCGATTATCCGCCAACCCGGCGCACGGCCGGGAATCGGTCACACCGGCTAGCGCCCTGCCGATGTCTGGCCTGCGGCCGATGAGCGTATGTCGATATAAAAGCCGGCGTCACACGTGGTTGATCAGATTCCAACCGCTCAATCTTCACATAGTCCTGTCTTGCGTTTCTAAACACTAACGCACCCACCATCTTCTACTGCGCCTTAGTCTTTGCGACTGCCTCTCTTCTTCCCTCTCTTCTTTTGTCACTAAAGCCGTCAGTGGCGTCGCCCGGGTCTGGTGATTGAAGGCATTACAGATGATGTCGTAATACCACCTTAGTGAACCTCCAAGTCTGCTGAAATTTTTTATGGGTCCTCGCGTTTGTATACAGCAGTGGAGATCCTCCCTTTGTCACCTTCTCCTTTGAGACTTTTTGTTAATTTGAGGTTGCTTAGATGCAAAATGGTACCTACTTTGGGATATTTATATATTTGGAACTGATAATATATGGCTAGAAACCGTCCATAATTTGGTGAATCTTAACTTTTGGTAAGGTGAACGGGGAGAGTAAATTGTCTAAGAGAAGAATACGTTGCCAACAAACTTCCTGAAGCCCCCTCCCCCTTGGTTACTTTACTGCCTTCTATTAGGGGAAGTGCGGGGAGTCCACAAAACATTGTTGTACTAAAAAATTTGCAAAGGGCATCTCAAGGCTGGTAGATACCTGTAAAGGGTCCTCTGGAAGCTCTAGATTAATTGCATAAAATGGGGCAATGAGATTATGCTTATTACCTTACATCCAAATGGTAATAAAGAGTATAAAGCTGTGACTTTACAACTATTTTATTTTTACTAATTTTGAACGAAAATCCAGGCAAACAGCTTGGAGCATGGTGAATGGGAGGGAGAGTAAAGGTTCAGGGAGGGGATATCAGACCTCCCTGATAGGTACAGCAAGAAGGGCGAAGGACTAACAAGCGGGCTTCAGAATGCGTTTTCGTCGTAAGTGTATTAACAATCACCATCCATCTGTCCATAAAGATAATGGCTGCGCGCGAAGCTCTCGGTGAAAATTTTTGAAATAAATTATGTACTTTCAACCCCCCACATCGTGATATAAATTAAATTGAAAGATCCCATATTGATGCAAGGCACCTATAGATATTTGAAGATGTATCTCTGTGGTTGTGATCAGAATAGTTTCAATTATTATCACCGTAATACAGTTAATAATAGTCACGATATGGAGTGCAAACCTTCACGAATGCGTGCGAAGCGCCCGAAACTTTTCATTGAATAAGATTTCCATGACAAAACCTGTATCTAGGCTCTTCATCGAGACACTTTCAATTGCCCCCAAAACCTAGATGCCACTCAAGAAGCCAGTTTTTACTCAGTAATTCGTAAACAGCTTTCAACTTTTGCTGCTCTGCTTCTCCAAAAGATGCTATCGGAAGACATTGATAAGAAGAACATTGACGAAAGGTTAAAAGCACGCCAAACATTTTGATTGATCGTGAAGGATTTGCAAAAATAATGATAGTTTAAGAAACATTGTGATTATAGAACCTGATTGCAATAGATCTACCACTAGGTTGAAAACAAACCTCATCCTACCCCCTACAAAAAATATATAGCTTAAAACCCTTTTAGGATCATTTTAAATTTTCAGAAATTATTTCAGAAATCGATTGGTGGGCTCCCCCGTGTGCCAGCCCCACTGAAAGCGGTTACGATACTTGTTTCGATGTACCGGTAGCAACCAACAGCCAATCGTTCTCTCAGAATGGCGATTCTCAGGCGTTGTGGAGAGATGGGCGCCATTTTTTCTTTCTTCTCCTCACAGAGTTATTTGGGAGGCGAATGAAGAAGGGCAGAGTAGCACCCCTATAATTATAAGTTATCCTGCCCCCGTTGTTCGCCCGGCAATCGACAGGAGCAGTTCGGATGCCCGTTCAGACACGATCCAAACTTTAAGAATCCGTCGGCATCTGGACGAATACCGTAGGAGCACCGTTTGAGTGCTGGGCGAATGTCGGATAAGTACCAGCTGGAGACCGGCCGAAATCGGTTTAAGAAATTGAGCATATAGCACGGAAAATCGGCCGATCGCCGGCCGGTCACCTCCCGGGCCCCTTTTTAATGTGACCATGCAAGCGTTATCGGCCGTTTTTTCCGATCTGTACAGGCTCCGGCCGATGTCTAGAAATCGGACACACCGGCCGGGCCCCGGGTTAAATGTAACCTAGGCATTAGGCATGTATAACGTACGCCCTAACTGCGTACGTTACAGTACAGCACAGTATGCAGATATTGTCAGACTTTAACCTGTTAACAAGTATTAAAATATGCTATTCGAGGAGCTGCTTTGGGAATGAAAAGGAAGATTCAACACTGGTCAACATGCGATAGTGCACCAGTTTCAGACGATAGACTAGCCACGTGGGATTTTTCGTAACCTTGCTGCAGACACTGTAGCCTAGAATAACTGTCAGCATTTGCTAATCTAGCCTATCCTATAGTCGGTACACACAGTTCAATCGGAGATTCTTGTGAGACGTCATGATGGTCCCGGTTTTCCGTGTGCAGCTAGCTATTAGCGCAACAACTATACATTGTGTTTACTACACTCTATCGGTCGAAGGTGTTTTGTTCATTCTTTTCAAGAAATTTTTTCTTACTAAGCAGATAGATTTTGATTGTACAGAGGGTGAGATGTATAGGCCTGCATGTTGGCTACAAATGTTGGGTTAAATCATATGACAATAATTCTCTATAGTGACATTGTTAGTCGGTATAAAGTGAGCACTGCGCAATCTAATATATGGAGTGTGGAATTCGATATTTTTTCTATAAAGAATTCAAAACCCCATAAACTCTCGTTGTAAATTTGTTGGAAATCGATAATACAACTGAAGAGGCTTTAATGATCCTTGATGATTTCACAACAACCGTGAAACAGAAATTCTTTGAAAAGAATATACTGTTTTACGCATTGACCGATACTTTTGTCTGGACCGTTACCTGCAGGGGAAAAAGACAGTTACACCCGGCTGTCTTAAGATTTACAAAGCGTACATGAAAATTAGCCTACTTGAGAAAAAAATACTGACGTGCTGTCATAATTATGATTGCAAGGCTGGAAAAACCTGGGAAATGTCACATAAGATTTCGTTCCCCGACCACCGCGGTTGCGTTCTTATGTGGATGTCTCTTCCTGACGAAGAACCCCTCTTACCGGTGGCGTATCCAGGAATTTTCAATAGAGAGGGCGCAAGGTTTGCTTGATCGCTCTCCTGGGGGAGGGATCTAAAGGGAGTCGACCCTTCACCTTTGGAAATTCTTTGCTTTTGGAAGAGGGCTGAGATGCAAAATGGTGTTATATTTAACACATTTTGAAGCATTTTTTTATTTTTGCCTCAATTTTTTTCACGTATGAATGACCGCTTAAAGGGAGGGCACACACAGCTTGAATACACATGCATATATATGCAAGAAAAAATGTCCATCATTACCTTTACACAGACTAAACTTAATGATCTTGAAAAATAACCTTTAATTTTAGTAAAAAGCTTAATGTGTCCCTAAAGCATGAAATATCAAAAAAAAAAAGAATGTTTATATGCAACTCACAAGATCTAATATTTGTCATTTCTTCCCATCTGGGGTGCATTTCGACCGAACATGTTCTTGCAAGGAGTACGCTACGACTTCGTGCCAACCCATAGGGGCTCCTCCAGTGGCGTACTTAGAGGAAGCAGCTCGCATCGGCTACCAGCCTGGTAGGTGCCATGCCATAGCCGCCAAATTTTAGTCAATATTTAAAATTTCAAAACATGTAAAGTTTCTTCAAGAGTAGAGTAGTCATTCTTCTCCTAAGGCACTATCTCCTTTAAAAATACTGAAACATCGCTAAATAATGAGGACTCCTAAGCATATCTTCCCCTAAGCAACCCCTCCCAGGATGACATCCATTCACCGGTGAAACAGGAAGGGTCCACCCTGGTGATCCGCTTAGACAGTTTTATGAACTGCTCCCTATAGGGATTTCGCCCAGCCTACGGACCGTTTGTACACTGGGAAAATGTTGGGCGCAGTAACCATAACGTCCAATGTAGCTAAGTTTGCTGTTGTCACATGCATTTTTGACGTCAGTGAAGAGCCTTTATGGTCAAGGGCATGCATATGTTCGTTACACACAGTCTAAGCTAGTTCGTTACTCGGCTAACCTTTCTTATTACCAGTGTTGTAACAAGTCAAGTCACTGACTCGGACTCGAGTCGCATGTTTGACTAGACTAGACTTGACTTGGTCTTCAGCCAAAATGTCTTGACTTGACTCGAGTCACCATCTAAAATGACTTGACTTGACTTGAACCGAGTCACCACCTTAAACGACTTGACTCGGACTCGAGCATAGCATAACTCGAGTCAAACTGAAGACTCGAGTCAGGGAAAAAAAACTCGAGTCTCCTGATGAGACTCGAGGCCTTTGACGCCACTCTGATGTTTGTAAACGTACGCAATTCTAGACTGTGCACGTCCACCAACCCATTCTAGACTGTGCACGTGCATATCGCGAGGTAGACGTGGCCGGAACACACGGCGCCCGTATGTAATCAATACCAGCACTGAATGCCTGTAGTATAGTTGCCACTTGACAACAAACTGACAAACGGGCTGCTCGGGACAGTTCTATAAATCCTCACTCACTGCTGTGGAAGCATGTGTAACAACTAGTTTTGTCGCAATACCACTTTCGTCTCACCAACCCACTTTTGTCATAATTATTGCCCACTTTCGTCACATCAGCCACTTTTGTCACAATCATTGCCCACTTGTCATTACGGAGGTCACGACTTTTGCCACGTTGTGACAACAATGGGCAACGATTGTGACAAAAGTGAGCAATAATTATGATAAAAGTGGTTTGGTTAGACAAAAATTGTTTTTTGTGAAAAACTAGTTACGGCATATCATATCAGACTATGTCACAGCAT
Organism: Holothuria glaberrima; assembly: GCA_009936505.3. Lineage (NCBI taxonomy): Eukaryota > Metazoa > Echinodermata > Holothuroidea > Aspidochirotida > Holothuriidae > Holothuria > Holothuria glaberrima. The sequence continues at coordinate 14,090 of WURT03648305.1, read as the reverse complement.
ACCAGGCATGGGCCATTACCATCACTGATATCAGTGGTTTCGATCGAAAAGCATCATGTTGCACAAACAGTGTTTCCATCTAGATGATTCTGGTTCTGATTCAGGGACTTTTGTTTTACGAGATTTCTATCCCTGTGTGAATATTTCAAATGAAATTAAAAAAGTATGAGTCATTTCATTTTTTTCTTTCTTTAATAATTTTGTTGCCTCTGCATAAAGAAGTATTCAGATAATATAACCATGCGCGTAGCCAGGCGGGAGCACAGGGGCCATACTCCTGTCTTTTTACCATGGCAAATAATTTTCCTGCCAAATTTTGCTTGCAATTCTCACAATCGAAGTTGTATCACTAATGATTATTAGTAGCACGAAATTTCAGTGAACCATTCTAGCCAAAGCTACCGTAGATGAAGGCTCGTAGATAGATGCCGGACATGAATAGGTGTTGATATAGCAGTCTTATACCTTCAGTAATACGAGTGATGTGATGATTTTATGCATTTGAAGCTAAATACACTTGCACCACAAATTTATTCAAAAATTTACTTTTTGTCATCTTGCAAAATTTCTTTCAAAGTAAAAATGTGATAATTACCTTCTGAATGGCAAACTGTGAAGAGCCAAGTTGATATGCTCTTCCTGTCATCAAGGAGGCTTTAGGGAGAAGATAGCATACAACGACCAAATCTGTCAGACAATATGTTGACCCCTACCTGAAAATGATTTCATTCTATTTAGGCACCCCACTAAATTATTGACAGGTCTTTTTCGTTCCTATTTTCAATTCTCTCTTTTCCACGTAATCCCAAGACAAAGAGAGGTTTGTTCTCGCCAAATTACCATATTTTAATCAGGGTTTTTAGAAAAACGGCTCGCAACAAACATTTAAATGATGTAATTTAGCGTGCCCCACTATTTTAATATTGATCTGCTGGAAACATTTTCAAGCCTACACATTGCTCTCAGTTTTATCAAATTTTTCATCATTTAGAAACATATTCAAAAAGTATGTTGTAACGAAATTTTTTGTGGACTTAAAATGACATGATATTAAGTGTGACGAATAGCCCCGAAAGTCTAAATTTCATGTTTGGGTATGTCGGCTGGCAAAAAAAGTTAACGAGTTCATCGTAAGGGGTGAGTCTTCCCATTGTCTTATTGACGATGCATCATTGATCCAAGTTAATATGGGTAATGAGATAACAACTTTGAAAAAAATCAAGATTACTATCTGAAACGAATACTGCTTCAAAGAATCTATGCAACGTTGGTATATGCTTTCTAACACCTCCCTGCTGTCATTCGAAGCCCTACTCAAAGCTCGATACTACTGTTCCTATGTTGTAAATCCCGCTGATATTCAGGGAATTTCCTTCTGGATCTTACCAAAATCATACTAGACCTCTGCTAAACCTGCCTAATAGCCGTCCCTTGTCCCCTCGCCGATCGCAAAGTAGTCAACTCTTTACCTGCACTTTGCGGAGCTGAAGAAGCATCGTCGGCCTTGTTCCCTTCACTATTGGAGACATTCTACATCTCTGTATTGCAAAAGGAGAAGTTCCCCCCCCCCCCAGAAGAACGAAATTTTGGCAGCTTCGAGGGTACATGTGACCACATGTATCGATACCTTCAAGCTATCTGTGCAGGCTTGAGATGTCATCTCCTGTGGTTTTCGCAAACTGTTATCACAAGGTGGCACTAATGACTACCAACATAATCTTCTTCGGTGCCCCCATGCGGTACCGGTGCCCCTATATGTTTGTTAAATATCAGAATACCGTGTGCGAAACATTTGAACATCACACAGAACATTTGATTAATACTGCAGTTCCTACACTGTATGGAAATTGCCCCTGCAAACATTCCATACTGAAGAGATAGTGTGACTTGCGTTGACTTGTAGACACCAGCAACTGACTCGAGTTGACTCGACTTTAATGTGTGACTTGACTTGACTTGGCTTTTGTCTTGACTTGACCCCAAAATGTGCTCGACTTGACTTGAGCAATGTGACGAATGACTTGACTTGACTTGTGACTTGACCTGAGGGTAACTCGTTACAACACTGCCAATTACATCAAGGCCTTAATGCTTGGCTACGACAGTTATGAATGAAAAATTCGCCCTATGTAAAAATAGTCACCGAATCTTCTGTGTTTTTTCACTTAAATTCTGCAAGGCTGTGTTTGCTTCTAGGCAATACTAACCTAGCCTTGGATAAGTAATGTTAGGCCTAAAAAGTTTGTAGGATGACCTAAGATATACGGTAGTCTCTCTGTATAGACTACCAGAATAAGCCAAGTCTTAGCCTAACCCAGCCTAACTAGAGGTAGAATGTATTTATTCAAAAGTAAATATTCACAGGAGTTATATGATTGTGCATAAGCAATTCTGAATTTTATTATTTTAAATTTTGCAAAACTCCTCTAACCTGTTGCCACACTCACGCATCCTAGTTCTAGTGGACACTATCACCAAATCACTGTGAATGGGTTTCCTCTACTCCTACCACCAAATCAGTGTGAATAGGTTTCCTGTATTCATGTTGCACAGGTTAACATGACAAGATTGCAAACCCTACCAGACTTTAAAATCTAATGTAGGCCCATATTTTCTTCATATATTTTGTCTGATGGCAGTGTGATAAGCCCAATTGTTCTCAAATTGTGTCAATGCAGGGCCACAATTTTGCACCCATATGGCTTTGCTTGTCAAACAAATTTTTAACCACTCCCCAAGCAGGCAAACACCCCTCGTGTCTTTGTGCTCCTATTCCTGATTTTCAAATGTTGGTGACTTTGTTACTGTTACCAGGGGGTCGACTTGGGGGGACAAGTCCCCTCCACTTTTTTGGGAGAAGGGGACACTAACACATTTGTTCCCCCCACACTTTTTGTCACCTGAAACTAAAAAGTGAGGTTACTAAAACACTACATGTAGGCGAGTAGTGGTGAAGACATATATGTGCTTAGAAGGTATTCCACGTGGCTCTTTATCAGGTCCGTAAGCAGTAAGTTCTGTCACAATTCTTTCTATAACTAAAATAATTTTCGCGCTCCACGCGCGCTTTCATCTTCAGTTCTACCTAGCTGTAACTCCCGTTATTTCAAACATATTGGATTTATTCAACGCTAAAGGTTCCACAAATACTTTAGTCGTGATTCTAGAGGAACACGAAAATGCAACGTTGCGAAGTTCTAACCTCTTTTCCCTATCTTTTGTAAGATTCTTCCTTCAATCTTACCATCATGGCAAACATATAATGAAAGAAAAAAAATCAGTTTCGTCTGGGAGCCTTAATGGGTAAGATGAAGAATGTACTCGCCCCATCAAATTTCTTGGTTTGCTCTTAAGTAGGGCAGATTCTCTATTAAAAACCCAAACCTTTTCAACTTTTCTTAATGGAAACAAAATTGTTAAATCATTTTCAATATAACCCCAATTTTTTTCGGCGCGTTTCGCCTGCATTATACTTTGTGGTCAACATCATTTCGGCAACACACTGCATCTATCAGGGCTTAGAGTAGCTGGCCCCAGTCAGGGTGCTTGGCCCCCATGTAGCTAAATCAAAGCACCACCCCTGGCTGAGCCTGCATTCAGTTTTTCCTTTGGATAATGAAGAATGGCCCCAATTTTCATAGCAACCTCATATATTGAAACATTTGGCGCCATTTTGCATCTGGGTACCCTCCTCTTATAAACTCCTCACCAGAACAGGAAAGAAGTTTTAGGTCAGATCTCTCCCCCCCCCCCCACTTCCAAAATCAAATCGACGGCCCTGGCTGTTACTGAAGCTAGCTAGACCAACAAAGTAAGTAAATCGCTTAAGAGTAGAAAACGGAAGACAGGGTTACTATCCCCCTAGTCGAAAATGCGGTGGGGCAGAAGTATGCCCCCTCCTCCTCAATTCAGGGACGAAAACCCCTTATTTATTCCCTCTGTAAAAAGGTCAAACTTTTGCAGGAAATTTCCTTAAAGTTTGCTCAAAACATTTAACCAAATTGCTTCTAAGGACCCTCAAATATTAAAAAGTTTACAAAGAAGAGAGAGACACTCCTCTCCACAAGGGCGGTCCGAAACAACGTTCACCCTCACCCCACCCCCAGTCGAGGACAGCTTCCTACGCTTATTGTTAACCGTACTTGGTATTGTAGCTGAAAAGGGATCTCGTCAGAGAAGAATATAATGCAATAGAGACTGATCCACGTGGCAGTTTTGCCTTTAAAGTGTTACATTTCATTGTAATTGTAATTGTTATCACCCATCCTCTTCCATTCCATCATAAAGCAAAAACATTTCTACATTTACGGTAGTCAGTAATTTACACATCCATCCCCGAATTCCCATATTTGGTTGCTATTGCTGGTTCAGACCATCAAAGAAACACAAGACACAATGAACAATTCCTTGAGACCTTAAGTCCTTGATGAAACATAAACTTGCCAAAACTGCTTCGGGGGTTCCCACAGACCTGTCAAGGACTTCATTCTTTTCTACCTCAAAGATCAAGAGGATTTCCGTTAACACTTTCTCTCAGCCTTTCCATGCCAAATACTGTGGGAAGGTGCGTTATTAATTATGATGGATGGTTAACGTTAAAACCTAACGCGCTCCATTAGCTTAAGGGAATCCTGTTTAACTCAACCAACTATTCTTTTGACGTTATTAAATGTGATAACACAGGTCAACATTTAAAACCAATTGTATAAATATTTAAGTTTGAATGTGGTAAAAAGTAAGTCTAACCTGATAAAAAACAGCATGAAGCAGATGCAGATATTTTGATTGACTTATTAAAGTTTCATAATTACTTTTTTCCTTGAAAAATAAGAAATTGTTTGAGCAAGACAGAAGGAGAATTAGGAACTAACAACTTGCAACCAAATGGAAAAAGGACCTACGCAGATTTACGCTGACAATTTTTCTTTTAATAAGTTTAGCCAGTACAAATCAACCGACACCTTAATCACATAGCTATAAGAAGTGGGTGGTCAAGCCACCGTAACAATATGTCTCGAGACCATGTAGGCCATGTACTACAATCTCAAATATTGTACTTTACGCAACATTTTGTTGAAAAATAAGATTAATGCAAACTCATCATTGTACTTTTCGCATAACATTATGTTCTTTTACAGTTTTAAGGACTATTTGGGGAAAACGTATGTGGCAACCACTTTTGCCACTACAACCACTTTTGTCACAATTGTTGCCCTTTTTGTTTTGGTCGTCGTAATGAAGGTCACGAGTTTTGTCAGAACAGTCACCCACTTATGTCGCAATTTTACAGGTCGCCTCTTTTGTCACACACAAATACACACACACGCATTCACACTCAAATTTTGAAGTTGTATTCATATGTTTGATTTAATTGAAAGACGAATTTTCATGTATCTTAATTTCGAGGAGATGAATTTAAAATCTTCTCATGGGCACTGAAAGCTGGATGGGGGATAGAGAGATTCCTCGAGTAATATGACCGGGGGGTCAGATACTATTTAGCGTTTCCAAAAATCCGCAGATTTTAATCTCAGCCCAAAGCTTTAAAACTCTTCCAAAGAATTGCTCTTCCTGGCCTTGGAAATAAGAACCCCCTTTCAGTTTCTAAGGGGTTTTAAAAATATGACCAAATAAGAACTTTAATTCAGAATTCCAGGTCAATCTGTGATGACTAGGAGAAATATCTTTACAGATGGTACTGCGAAAGTTTGTCGAATGCAACAACGAATATATGAGGGCAGGGTAGCAGGCATTGCGTCATGTGAAGATTCCCAAAGTGGAAATTAGCAATAGACTGTCTCAATAAAAGGAATAGCTAGAGTTAAAATGGAAATAGGGGAAGAGAAATTGAGTAAGGAGAAGGGAGAATGAGAGGTAGAAACGGGTGGACACCCGAGGAACGGCGGGAACTAGATTATGTGCAGAATGTACATGGTGTCCTGTTCAGGATATATACCATCAATCTGTGAGGGAAAATATCTGCAGAAGACCATGGAGCAACAGTTAAAATATCTTCATTGGATTAACATTCTATCTGTGAACAGTTATACAATCGGGGAGGAGGAGGAGGAATCGAGAATTATTTTCTTTCCTTTTTCTATCTAAAACATTAGTGTTGCAGCTACACTAGCTGCACAAACACTGCCATTATTTTTTGTTTTAGTTTCAGTTTAGCTTCGGTTTATTTTCCACATCAATAATCATAATAATCATAAAAGATTGCAACAAAAAGGTGGAGGGGGCTGAAAGCTAAAGCTTGTACAAGCGGAGCCTCTGAAAGACTAATTAACATAAATATAGGCAACACAACTCAGAAAATATAAAAGGAAGCAAAGTACAACAAACAGAAGCAACAATTAACTTATAAACAATTATAGTGATTTAAATGATCCTTAGACTTCCTTTTAAAAGAGAGATTATTCTTTGCAGACTTCATGCTATCATCAAGACTGTCCGAAGGTTTTACACAGCTATTAAGAAAAAAATCTTTTAGAAATATCATTGTAAGAGAGGTTAGGAAGAAAGTCGTGAGAATGACCAGGTGTTATAGCAGTGGAACTCATTTCTTTAAATTATATGGTTAACAATAGCTATTGGTAAGAGGTCTGTTTAACACTTCTACATGAAGACTGCGACATTTATATTAGGTATACAGCGAAAATATTTACAATTCTATGATTGAAAATTAGGGGTTTGGATGGAGCAAGGGAATTCGAATGTGATAAAATACGAAGGCTCTTTTTTGCAAAATATTTAACGATTTGAGTCAGATGAGTAAATGTTGCCCCAAATAATGTTACAATATGATAGTTGAGAATGAATTAATGAATCATATAAATATTTAACGATGTAAGAAGGGACAGAGCAGCTCACTTTGTACGGGATTCCTATAAGTTTTAAAATCTTAGAGTGTAGTTTGTCATTGTAATGCTTCCAGGTTAGATTAGAGTCAATGTAAATACCAAGAATTATTTAGGTTAGGAAATGTTTGCACTATCAATAAACACCTCGACGGTGTCAATTTTACGCTGTGATTGGTTAAAAATTATCAATTAGTTTTAGAAATATTCAAGTATAATTTATAATTTTGAATCACAATGACACTATTTCTAGCTCAGTGTTCACAATGCGTGCTCCATTAATGAGATCTTTATGTTTACAGAGGATGTTCGGGTCATCAGCAAATAGGGTAAAAGAGAGTACAGACAAACAGTTGCATAAATCATTTAGTAACATAAGTGAGAAATAGCAGAGGTCTAATAATAGAGCCTTGGGCGCACCACAACTAATATCACGCATGCTTGACGACTTATTATTAATCCACGCAAGTTGTTTTCTGTCAGACAAATAACTATGAAACCAGTTTAAAGTGAGTCCCCGAATACCATAATGGTGTTATGGTGTAGTCTCCTGAGTAGAATACTGTTGTCCACGGTATCAAATTCTTTTGAAAGATCTAAAAAAAATGTATGCTGATTTTCATATTATTAAACCCACAAGTAATATACATTACAATATTAATCGCGGCCATGTATGTGGACATATTTTTACGAAACCCATACTGATTAGAGGAGAGAATATCATTTTTATTTAAAAAGACTTAACAACCTGTCGGTCGTACATGATTCGTTCAGGACCTTAGAAATACCAGGTACGATGGATACTGGACGGTAGTTGCAGAGAACGGAGAGACTACAGATATTGGTAAGTGGAGTTACTAGGTTAGAAGAGGCCTGGAGTATCCTAACAGCCTGGAGATGCCATCCGTAGTTGTTAGTTGTTTTAATATACCTATAGGCGTAGGAAGCTGTTCGAGACTGGGGGCTGAACCTTGTTTCGGATCGCCGTCCTGGGGGATTGGTCTAAGCGGAGGGGGTGTCTCCCTCCCCTTTGGGAAATTTTTGGATATTCGAGGAACCTTAGATGCAATTTGGTGCATCATTTTTGGACAAATTTTAAGATAAATTACTGCAAATTTTTGTCATTTTTTAAAAACATTTTGACAATTTTTTTGGAAAATTTTTGGTTATTTTTGGGACCTTAGATACAATTTGGTGCATCATTTTGAACAAATTTTAAAGACAAATATTCGTCATCGTAATGTACATTTTTAGTGTGATGTTATGAAACCTCTCAGTTGGTGACTGCTCTAGGCTTGACATCAAAGTTTGAAAATTCAAAAGATTGCAGAGTAGCTCACATTCCACACAATGCAGAGAGAGAAAGAGAGTGTGTGTAGATTACACATTATGGCCTTTTATGCTCACCAGGACATTGAATTAAGCAATAAAATAGGTTTGTGTCTGCACAAGGAGGAGCTTTTTCGTTAGAAAATTTTTGGATATTTGAGGGACCTTAGATGCAATTTGGTTTTCGATCTTGGAAAGTGTGGGGCTGAAGCATAGTTCTGCCCCCACAATTTTCTCTGGGGGCTGTCTCCCCCAGCCCCCTCTTACGCCATTGAATATACCTAATACTTCATCACAATTGGATGGAGAAACATACATAGCTTTCTTTAATAAGATTTTTTGGATTAACGGATCACGTTCGTCAGTTTAGTTTCATAGCTTGTAAATTTCAGCTTATTGAAAAGAGTACGATCATGTAGAAAACTCTTGTAGAGTTTCTTCTTAGTGGTGATGGACTTAAGAATCCCGGAAGTGATCCAAGGATTATGAGTTTTACAATCTTTGATTTTAATTTCCTAAAGGAGACACATCTCACCATACAACTTATTGATGACGTTAATAAAGGTGTTACAGGCTTCATTAACATCAGAAATGGAAAAAAGGTGATCCCAACTGTAATTGTTCAACTTGAAAATTAAAATTATTCTCTGACATATTTCTTCGATAAATGTAATTCTACCATTATTTGACGAAGACTTCCCGTGTGTTACACAGCTAAATATAGGAAAGTGATCGCTGACATCAGATAAAAGAATCCCTAACATGGTAAATAAATTAAATATTATTACAAAATATGTGATCAATTAATGCAGCGTTAGAATCGGTTATCCTAATTGACTTACTGATAAGTAGAATGAAATAGGTGGAAAACATAACATAATGCACAAACATAGTTGTTTGAATAAATACATTACAAGGTCAATATTCAAGTCACCTAAAAGGACAGTTGGCTTATTACTACGATTCAGAATATTCAGTTAGGCTAAAGTGTCGTCAATAAGTATTCCTACTGTCTGGTGGTCTATGAATGACACCAATGACAATATTGGAGGCTTGAATTGACGGTTTTGTAAAATTCTCAAACGTATTCGATCGATTACCTAAATCACTCCTTTCCTTAAAGTCTAAGTGACTGTCTACATAAACCCTACCCACCACCTCTCTTATGCGTTCTATCGGCGTGAATAAAGTTATAGTTAGGGACTCGTAGAATATCGACAGGAGCATGGGCGTAGGAATCTGTTCGAGACTGGGGGCCGAACCTTGTTTCGGATCGCCGTCCTGGTGAGGAAGTGTCCCCTTCCCCTTTGGAAAATTTTTGGATTTTTGAGGGACCTTAGATGCAGTTTGGTGCATTATAAATCTTTAGGTAAATTACTACAAATTTTTGACATTTCTTGGAAAGGTTCTGGATTTTTGAGGGCTCTCGGATGCAATTTTGTGCATCATTTAGGACTAATTTTAAGTTAAATTACTGCAAATTTTTGACGTTTTTTGGAGAAGTTTTGCATTTTTGAGGGACCTCAGATGAAATCTGGTGCATCATTTTTGGACTCATTTCAAGCAAAATTACTGCTAATGTTTGACATTTCTTGGAAAATTTTTGGACTTTTGAGGGACCATAGATGTAATTTGTTGAACCATTTTAGACTAATTTTAAGGTAAATTAGTGCACATTTTTGACATTCCTTGGAAAATTTTCGGATTTTTGAGGGACAATAGATGCAATTTGGTGCATCATTTTGGGAAAATTTTGAGGTAAATTAATGCACATTTTGACATTTCTTTGTCCTTTAGAATTTTTTTTATATTTTAGGGTCCTAAGTTGCAATTTGGTGCATCATTTTAGAACAATTTTAAGGTAAATCAATTCATGTTTTTTTACTTTTCTTACTCCTTTGGAAAACTTTGATATTTGAGGGTCCTTAGATGCAATTTGGTGCATCATTTTGGAAAAGTGTTAAAGGTAAATTACTGCAAAATGTCGACATTTCTTACTCCTTTGGAAAAGTATTTTGATATTTGAGGGTCCTTAGATGCAATCTGGTGCATTATGTTGGACAAATTCTAAGGTAAATTACGCAAATGTTTGACAGTTTTTGCAGAAGAGACAAATAACGGCTTTTCGTGCTTGGAAAGTGGGGGGGGGGCTAAAGCATATTTCAGCCCCCACAAATTTCGAAGGGGGCTGTCGCCCCCTAGCCCCCGTTTCCTACGCTCTTGGACAGGGGTATTGCTATTAATCCATGTTTCCGTAATAGCGACGACAGAAAGGGAGGAATCCAAAGATTTACTTATCAAGTGAGAGACATCATCATTGTTTTTCCATAGGCTACGTGCATTAAGGAGCATTATTGAAAATGAGGAACTACATTCTAGGCTATTTACAAGAGAGTCATCATCATAATATTAGCAGATGTAGCGTTTCCATCATAACAATTGAAACCATGGTCGAGATCAAGGGAGTTATTGTTAGAATCAATACCAAACAGATCATTGAGACTAGAGGCTTAAGGTATTAAGTTTTCTGTAGGTGACATTTAAAAACAAGAAATATACGAAAAACATTCAGCTGAACAGTTATACAAAAAGAACATAGAAATATATAAATTCAAGAAAATACGAGCAATTTACTCCAACTTAGATTCATGGCTCTCATGACTGACCTTCATTTCAGCTGTGAATGTCATGCGATGTGTTTACTCATTGGCCAGAAGTTGACTCAAGGTAAAGGTTCCCATTAATTAGAAGTTGACCATTTCGATAATGAGGACGTTTACCTTCTTGGTATGCTTTTGTCATCACTGATCTTAACCTAGCATTAGTCTTAAAGTCTCCTACGTTAAATCGTATGTGACAATAAAGGTGCATTAGCCAGGGATCGACGGGCTACTGATAGGACCTCCTTCCGCTGTGGGCGATAAAGGAGTTTTGTGATGATATGTTGGGGTTTATCTAGGCTCTTTCGTTCAATCCGGTAGGCATTTTCGTTGATGATATTTTCCAATCTGAGACCACCTCTCAAAGAAGATTACAGGCAACACAGGCTTTACGCCCACCAGGAACGTATTTTGATTCCATATACATTTTATTATGAGGATATTAGATACCTCTTTGGTCATATATTGAGCCAGTATATGCTTCGTTTGAACAGGATCTACTATATTTTCGAACTTCTTTGTAAGTGTATGGTAGGCTACGAGTTGAAAAATTCCCTCCCTCTTCTCCAACAGGGCTGCTTTTTTGGGGAAACGATTTCCCTTATTCACTGTCACAGTTACACGCAATAAAGTCATACTGCATTGACAAAACTGAATTCATTCCGTACATCTATGCCACCAGTTCCTTCCTATAAATCAGAAAATTAGCTGACTCGGTGCGCACGTCCTAATTGTAGAATACTATTAACTCCGAACGGTATGATAACTTCCACCCGTGGTTTCCCAGCCCCCTTGTCAGAATACCCCAACATGATCCATCCCTCCCGGTAAAGAATGGTCTCCCGATCCAGCTAGAATGTATACTGTAATATTCATGTTTATCAAAAGAGGAACAATACAGGTACAAAGAATTTTGCGTCATTGTTTGTAGGTTTTTACCTTGTAGATTGACGACAACAAGGACACCATTAATATAGTTAGTGTGTCCTTAGTTCGCTCCAGATTGACAGCTTCTCCCTACTCTCTCCTTTTTGGTTGCTTGGTTGCAACCAGTTCTTTCTATAACATCATTCCATTTTTTCTAATTCGGCCTTAAAACCTGACATGGGTGCTAATTTACCCTCTTCCCTTTACAGGCAGAAACGCTTTGGCGTTGTTAATTACTGCTTGAAAATAGTTTTGTCGAAGATTGCTCATTGAAATGCCGAAAGCATAATATATCTCATGTACTTTAAAGAGTACATTTCAAGATCTTTAATTCTGCCAATGCCCGGCATTGCCCTGAAATGCGCAATAGTATATTACTTGACAGTAGCCATACTGTTTTGTTTCGACAAGGTTTCATCTAAAAATGTTCTGTTTGTTTGATGCAATATCCTCATTTCCTGTATTTGAAGTCACTGCTTGAAATTAGCCATACGACGAGATTTTGCTTTCCCTGAAGGGCAATGAACTATGTGTATCAAGTCAGTTACGTAATTTACTTTACATATATATATATATATATATATGTATATGTACGGCGGCTTGATTTTGGAGGAACAAGTATATATGAAGTGAGTATATATGTTCATAAGGGTGGATGGATTTAGGTGAGTAAGATATAGAATAGGTTCATTAATTTAAGGACAGACGAATCTCACTCAAATGATAAGAAGAACGGCTATCACGCATTGTTTCTAAGTACAGGTGATGTTTAAATGGGTGTTTTGTTTCTACTTCAGGGATGATTTCTCCAATGGCGTTGTCACTAGTAGGTCAAAACAAATTAATGAACAAAATTAAATTCTTTTCAACATCGCTAAAGTTCTTGAAATATTTTATGGTTTCATCCGTTTACGTAAATACAGTCACAACAACACATAAGTATGAACCTAACTAAATTGATGGTATAATTCCTACCTTACAGAAGTCTTGGAATGTAAATGACTTTCTATTTGCGTTGGAATTTCGTCTCATATTTCAGCTCCTTACAGGGACTATAAAAGGCTAAAAAACTTCGGATATCAGGATTTTGTTACTCAGCCTACACATTGGAAGACGTTACAGACATCAACCACTCTACTAAAACAAATATTGTTTGTAAAAGTCTTTTTGCTCAATGTCTATTGGATTCAGTGCAAGGGAAATCCTTGAAATATCTCAAAATGTAAGGCTTGTATAGATTCCCTGGTATTGTAGACAATAATTCCACGCAAGCTGGTCAACACAAATTGATGATATAGCTATCGAGTTGTAATACTCCCTGGTACAGCTATCCGATAAAGTGGGTGCAGGCCAAAAATAACATTTTAAAAGACACTTTCAAATGAGGTGCTTGTCAATATCTAAATTAAGTAGTCAACAAATGTATCGAATGCAATACAATTATATAAATACGCAAAACATATTCGAAATTTAGCAAATTTCTTATTTTTCTTAAGATGTGTTTCCAACTACAAAAGAAATTGTCCGCCTTAATGCTGAAAACAGTGAGACACTCCGGCAATAGTTTTTAACACAAAGGAAATTCAAGAATATGAAAAGAATATACGATGTACAACAAATCATTCCTTAAACCAAAATGTCACCTATCAGCAGGCTAGTACAATGATATTTTTCTACAACTATCAAAACGTATTGTGATTTGATGTCACTATCCTCCTGTAATGTAAGGCCACTGTTTGGTTAAATTGAGTCGACCTGCCATTGTCATCATTCTTTACCATTATATCGCATGTTTCGCTCTTTCGATCAAACCTGGAAACTAAACAAAAAGATGTAAATACGTTTTGGAAACTTTGGACAATTACGTGTAAAATGCACATTGGATTTAATTCTGGGGCATTATTATGATTGTTATCATGTTGTTAAAAAAGTTCCGTGAAAGTAGAAAGGAATGGCGTTCTTCCCCACTTAATAAAAAATATTTGTTACCAGAGCATTGAAAGAGCTATGCAATTAGAGAAACGATAAGCAATATAATAAGTATTAACATACCTCAATGTCTCTCAACAAAGATTTCCTGTCTTCAGGTTCCACCTTCATAAAAATCGAATTTATTGTAAAGATAATTAAAAAAAACGTAAAGTTGCGTTTGCGTATTAAAACTTTGTTGACGTTTGCTCAGTTGGCTAAGTTACAAAATCGATGCTCATCATCAGCGCTATTGAGCAGAATCTGTAATTAATCGAAGCCCACAGCTTCGATTGTAGGGATTGCTTTCGTTGTCACGTGCTTTTTCGACTACTTGTGCGGCTCG
>WURT03648294.1:0-19267 GCA_009936505.3 Holothuria glaberrima | reverse complement strand
TGCTAGAATAGTAAAAGTTCTTTGACAATTTTTCTTTTGTCCAAAAATTAAGTTGATTAATTAGATGCTTGATTACAATCTTGAAATTATGACTACAATTCAAAACTAGGCTACTACAGTTCTACTTAAGTTGCAACATGCAAAGTCTTAGCAAATACTTTCTAACAGTGAAAAACTTTATGACAGGATTTGAGATGGTTGGACTAAATGTGCACCTTTTAAGCTAGCCACACTAGAACAGATGTTAGCATTAACTAGTAATTTAAACAATAACGATCATTTTAGATGGAATTTAGATGCTTCTGTGTCTTTTAATACCAGTATTATTCTCATAACTTCACAGCGATCTAGTCATTACATGATTATCTTAAGTTCTACCATCTCTGGACACTATTTGTTGCATTTACAATCAATGTCGACATCCTTCATCTTACCTGACAACATTTTCATGATTCAGTCTTGATAAAAGCTTTACTTCTCTTGTGATTTTCTTGTTCAAATCTTTACTCTTTGGATTAAGCACAATTCTCTTGATTGCATATGCATTACCATCCAGCCTATTACGAACCTTGAAGGTGAAAGTATGGCAATAATATGATCAATGTTAATGAACACTGAGCAACACTTTAACGAAAAGTCTTCTGCTGACAAAAGGAGTCATTTTTATCTATAGGAGAAGCAGCACCTTACAATTTTACAAACATGAACTTAAAATGACCACTAAATAACTTGGAATTTCCATCCCTGAACCCCATCAAATTATTGCTGTGTTTGACACCATCATCTACAGATTATAGACAACATTTTTTTATTAACTCAGATTCAATTAGTGTAACATGACAGAAAAGATTCTTGTAAAAGCCCTGATTTATAAACATTCAGATACATACGTTGCTCTCATCTCATGTAAGGCCACAGAAAACAACATCCCAAATTCTTTAAGCTACAGACTTTACACATTAAAACTCAACTCAAAGGTTGTGTTGTTCAAAATTGTGTAATAAGCATGGGCAATAACAACTAAGATTGATGGTGTTTAGCCCAGTTTCAAGTCATCTCTGCCAGGATTGGCAAAACTGGATATGTTCTATTCAGTTTAGTTTTCCGTACAAGAGCTGTACAGTGTCAAGCAATTATACCGATCAGCTGTCAAAGATTCGTCACAAAGCCTTAGGAGGGTCCTCAAATACTACACTGTAACCTCATCAGTGAGGGATAACTGGTCGTATAGTATGCAGGGACTTGTTGTACAACTTGAAATTGTGATAACAATTCCAATTTAGGTTACAAGAGTTAATTTATGTTAACTTGCAAAATGGCACAGTTTTGCAGTAGGCTTTCAACTATCACTTATCTTTTGCCCTTTTCTTTGTTTTATTGTTCTCAGCCCTTAAAAAGCCATATTAATGTCAAATCTGATATGCCATGGTACTTGTACTAAAATACACAGCACTGCTCATGTCATTGCAACACATGAACACTAGTCTTAATGTCCCTTCAAACCTGGCACAATGACAAACAGTACATTGATGTCCTACAAACAGTCAAGCCTTGATTATGTACTCAATTTTAACACTTACCCTGAAAACATTGCCAAAGCCACCCTTGCCTATATTTCCTAGAACTTCAAATTCCTGATGCAGGCGAGAATTTCCAAGAAATCTCACATCACTGACCTGTTCTTCACTGATTTCTCTTGTAAGACTGTCTGTATCATTATCTAAAGTGTAATGAAACATTCAAGGGGTGGCAATTGTTGAGGAGGTGAAAAAAACCTTTTCAGTTTCTATTTCTTTCCTTCTAACAAACACATTTGGTGTTATTTGGAGTTCTTAAGTAGATCCTGGAGCATTTACATGCCAAATTTGAGGAGACCTGTTTCATGAATATGGTTAAACATTCAAACAATTGTGCTTGTGAAAAGTTTCAAACTCCATGGAAAAGTACTTCAACACAATTAATTTAGCCAGGACAGTTCTCCAGTGCAACATTCTAGAAGCTGAGTGACAAAGGGTTCTAAGGGGGAGGAATTGTGGAAAGAAAATGAAATTTGAGACATATTTACATGCCAAACAGTGCACTATCTGTGTAAAATTTAGCTTGATTTTCACTACTTTTGAATGGAAATAACATATTTAATACAGCAAATGAGCTGAAATGCAATGTCTTTCATGATTCAATCTGGGTAAATTGGACGGTGTGAATACATTGAAATAATGAACTGCCTGAGATTGTTCACAAGATTTTTTTTTTGTTTTGTTCATGTAACAATGTAATACAAATATGGATTGACTAAATCATTGCTTCTAAAATATGACCAGAAATGGGATACTTCCCTTTCACTGCAAAAGAGGTGACCAACCTATCCCCAATGCCGTTATTGGTGAGCACCTTGTTTTATGATATCTTCCATTAGCAATCTAATTTCATCCCACCCTGATTTAAGGTACCTTGCTAACTCACATGGTTGTTTTTCAGATGTGTGTGTTTTGTAACTCCTCTGCATGAACACCAGTATTTGTGAGAAGGGGCTTTACATGGGTACGAACTACACTGAATTACACAACACACTGTTGAACTGTTCCCAATACTGGTAGAATCCCTAATAAGTTTGATATACTAAATATTCATGAGTTTTTGAGGAATCTCACCAAATCCTTGCATTTTGTTTTGTTATGTGTCACATTCTTGTCTTGAGACATGCATATCATGCATGATATCATGTCACAAGGTTAGGGTTAGAGAGGAGACATGAAATAAAGTTAGGGTTAAAAGTCTTGTGATTTTATATAATGCATGATATCATGTTATGGACTGGGTGGGAATCTTGATCGATTGTATTACACACTTACCCTTCTTTTCAGTCACCAAAAAGTCCGTTTCAACTGGAAGGGCATCTTTAACAAAAGAGTGATCCTCCAGTACATGTATTGCAGCACGATTTCGTTCATCTGTATCAAGACACCTACCAAAGAAAAAGTGTTAGTAGTTAGTTAGATGAGGGTTTACGGCTCAGTTTGTAACCAACTGGTTTAAGTCGAGCCGGCCACGGCCTTTTTACCAGTTGTGGCGCACTGGCTTGTTTTCCCTACTCCATTGCTTATGCTGAGCACCAAGCACAATGGCAGTAAGTTCCATTTTAAAAGTGTTAGTAATCAAAACTCTGCTAATATATTGTATAAGACTGGCTGGTTTTTTTCTTACCCTCTGTTTCCACATTTAGGAATTAACTCTTACTGATTTGCCCAAAATTAATGACACTACATTTCAAAGGTAAGACAGGCATTCTATATTTTCCATTGAACAAAACTGAAAGATTTTGAAGTATCAAAAGTTAAAATGAGAAGAAGATAAGTATGCTACAAATGAAATTTTGATGCTTTCAATGAGCATTGTAAAAAAAAAATATCAGAATTAAAACACTTTTCAAGACCTTGAAAATTACCCATTAAAAGCCAAGCTCTCTCAAGATAAAAGTCCAGATACGGAAACACTTGACAAATAGGTAGTAATTACATACTTTTCTAAGAAATCTTGAAGATCTGGAGGGAGATCTGGTGGAAGATCACAAGGCATTTGTACATCAGCATCCTCTTTGATTACTGCTAGCAATATAAGACCCTGTGAACAAACGTGTATAAAATGAAACATGAAATATTACATTAAACAAAGACTGAAAATGTACATACATGCACAATCTATTCTGACTTATGATAGCAATTCAAATCAGACGAACCATGAATTCCTAACAAAACTTGATCACATGCATTCCCTTATGAAATAGTTTGACATTCCTTGAATCTAAAATTTATTTCCATGCTTCCAGAGTTAATCAAAAGTCAAAGTCATATAAAAGCAACCAAAGGCAAGCCTACAAAGACATACAAAAATGGATTTTTCTTAACCTGAAGTAACGACAAAAATTTTGAAGACAAATTTAATTCAAATCATGGAAGGTAAGATTGCGGACTTTGTTTTTTAATTCCAATTTCCCATCACTAAATCAGACACACCCCAATTCTTTTGCTTTACTATTCTATAGCCTAATAAAGAACTTTTGCAGGTTGCAACACTCATAATGGGCGATTCATGTAAGAATGCAACCAAATTTATTTCTGGCCTGATTTAACCAGAATGCAAAAATGCATTGAGGTTTCGATGAACTCATTCTGGTAGACTTAATCTTCATCCAGAACTACATAAGGCTCTACAATGTTAATGTTCTGGACCAATATCCCCACCATGTATGAGAAGTTGCTATGATATCTACCTTGAAATATAATGTTGACAAGGTTTTTTCAGACTTTGATCTCTGGTAAACTGAAATGACCCTTCACTGAACACATAAACATCAACAACAGTATTATGATAAAGAAATATCATGTATAAAAGTTTCATTGAGTTTCAAATCATTAAATACCCTGTAATAAGAGTTCTTTAAATGTTGACCGTCAAGTGACCTTAGATGACCTTTGACCTCTTCCAAAAACAGTTGGGCACTTTCACTCAATGTTATGCATTTGCATATGTATGGAAGACATCAAGATATCGTTACTGAGGTTTTCAGGTCTTGACCTTTGGTGACCTTAGATGACCTTTGATCTCCACAAAAATTGAAAGGGATCTTCCTCTCAATATGAGGCACCCATATACCAAGTATGAGTACTGTCAGAGTTTCCCTACTTGAGATATCATGTTAACAATACTTTCAGAGTTTGAACCTCTGGTGACCTCAAATGACCTTTGACCTCCACCAAAATCAATTAAGGGATCTTCCCCTCAATATAATACATCTTCATACCAAGTATGACTAGTTTCCATGCTTCCTATCTGGAGATATCGTGTTAATAAGGTTTTCAGAGTTTGATCTCCCAGGACCCCTGGTGACCTTCAACCTCCACCAAAAACGATAGTCCTTCCTCTTGATGCACTGCATCCACATATTAAGTATGGAGATAATACATGATTCCTCTCTTGAGATATTGTGTTAAAAACATTTTCAGAGTTTGACCTCTGGATAGATGACCAGATGACCTTTGACCACCACCAAAATCAATAGGGATTTTCCTCATAACATGATGTATCTTCAAACCAAGTATGACTAGTTTCCATGCTTCTTACCTGGAGATATCATGTTAAGGTTTAAAGAGTTTGACCTGCAATGACCCCTGGTGACCTTTGACCTCCACCCAAAACACTACAGTCCTTACTCTTGATGCAATACATTTACATATTAAGTATGGAGATTATCTATGCTTCCTACTTTGAGATAATGTGCTAACAAGGTTTTCAGAGTTTGACCTCTGGTGACCTCAGTTGACCTTTGACCACCACCAAAATTGATAGGAATCTTTCTCTCAATATAATGTATCTTCATAACAAGTATAACTAGTGTCCATGCTTCCTATCTGGAGGTATCGTGTTAATAAGGTTTTCAGAGTTTAACCTCCAACCATCCCTAGTGACCTTTGACCTCCACCAAAAACGATAGTCCTTCCTCTTGATGTAATGCATTCACATATTACTTATGGAGATTATCCATGGTTCGTACCTTGAGATGTGTTAACAAGGTTTTCACAGTTTGACCGCTGGTAACTTCAGATAACCTTTGACCACCCCAAAAACAATACAGATCTTCCTCTCAATATGAGGCACCCATGCAACAAGTAGGGGAACTGTTGAAGTTTCCCTTCTTGAGGTATCATGTTAATGAGCTAAGTGTCACAAACACACACATGCATACACACATACATACACATGCCATCATGACTGCATAGGTTTGTCTTTCATCGAAACCAAAAATGACAAGAAAGAGAATATAATTCACTTACAAATTTAAGGACATCAGCTTTCTTTCCTCCCCTGGCTCCAAACGTCTTCTCTTCACTAAAACGGACGGTATGTTTTGCCTCACTCATTAACTCACACAGATCGTTTAACCTTTGAAAGGTATTTTAAAAGAAACATTTAAAATATAAATTACCACAGTAAAGATAAATGACAGGATTGTTGAGAATTAAGGATTCAAACTTTGACCAAGTTCAACATCAGATGTGGACAGCATCTGAGGGACTCTGAATGAGATTATCAGAATTGAAAACTTATGTAAACTTTAATATGGACACATTCTGTTTTATGAATGCTAACTTTTACAAGAAATATAGGCAATCCCACAGTGCCAATACAAAACTGTCAGATCGAGCTGACATATTGCAATAGAAAATACAACATAGTGCATGGGTACTTAAGTCATGATGTTGTCATCAGGGTATAAACTACATGGTGTGACAGGCAAATCCATCCACATAGCAGCCCAATCTCCCCAAGAAGGATGCTGAAGAGACAGTAAAAACTACTAAATGTTTTACAAATTGTTCCTTCGTCTAACTCAAAATAATAAAAACAGCCCTTGTGGACTCCAAAAAAGCCCCTATCAACTTTCTCTTCACAGGGGAGGGGGGGGGGTTCGGGTGATTTTCTCCAAAAAGTTTGAAAGAGTTTGAATTATTTGAAACATGTGCCCATGCAGGTTGAAATTAATATTATGCTGCAACTCTTTTATCAAAACTATTGCTAACTTTAAAAGATTGTAAATTAATCATTTATTTTCACACCTTCTAACTAGGCTGTAGTTTGCAAGTTTTAGTTGACCACTGACATCAACGAACACTGAGCCAGGTGACAGTTGTTTATGGACTACGGCTTTCTTGTGAAGGTAAGATAGCGCAGCTAGAAGATCGATGGCATACTGTCTTAAAATGCTGAACGGAATCTTCCTACCACTCCTTATCTGGTTACGTAAAGTTCCACTGCCAACAAACTCCATTAACAACTGAAAATATGAGCAAACATTCAAATTTGCATTTCTGGAGGAGTCAGTATACTTCAAACATTTGAAGGCACTTTCCAGTGGCAATTCATGAGGAACTTTTGTGAAAGAGAAAAAAAACCAGTGCATGTCCCCCATACTATGTAGCAATACCATTTCCTAACTCAAGATAGATCGTTTTAAAGGGAAATATTGCGTTTAAAATGCAACAACATGGCTTACAAAGAAACTGCCTTTAATCATTGTCAAACCATTAAATCACACCTATAAACTCTAGCAATAGCTTTATCTACTCAAAACATTCAGCATTACAAGAGTAAAGGATGTTGCATCATTTGAATTTTTGAAAGTTTGGGTGAACAAATTACTTTTGAGCAACAAATAACCAAATTACTTCCCGTGCAAGCCTTATATCTTGAAAAGAAAGCTACCATACAGTCTTATTTTGAATTGTCTCTCATTTTGTATCTTTAAGTACTGGTTTTAAAAATAAGAAAATTTTCTGTAAAACAAACACAATATTTCCCTTTAAATACCTTTTTACTTTTGTCAAGATATACCTCCAGTTCTCATCAAGGTCACAAAATGTTATGTAAAGTGGGCATATTGTATCAGAACTGTTTGTCATTTTTTTCTTATTTCATGTCCTGATAGGGCTTAAAATTTGATACTGTTGGATGTCTGAATATCTTTCTATTTAGATCTAGCATAAATCTATCCCATATATAACATATGGCAAAGAAACTTATTAAATATTCCTTACAAGGGTGTCAATATCATAAAGATTTACAATGCTATAGTTAAGTGCTGTGATATTACAAATTTCCCATCATGCACTGTGCCCATGGAAAAATCACATTTCTTTAAAATAAGTATCTTCCAAATGTTACATGCAATTGAGATGCACTTTTCACCTTCTGAAAAATGTTTTATCATTTTTGGAAACCATTGAATTTAGTCTCTAGGAAATCCCTTCAAAGAATTTAAGCATCTGTCATGTCCACAGGCATTCCTGGCATTATATATACATAGCCTATACATACACTATACAAAGTAGGACACTTCCAACCCCAGGCTTTGCAGCTCGCGATTCACAGTACTGACGTGCGTTGCAACTGGTGAGTGAGGAAGCCTACATCTACTTGACTTTTTCTACTGTGCTTTACCTTGCAAGGCTTGCATTATACATTTTGTGTGAGAGACCTTACGGACAGATAGAAAGGTAATCGCAAGTGCTATGAAGCCTGGGATCTGAAGTGTCCTACCTTGCTAGTATATATATATATATATATATATATATATATTTATTTATGTGTGTAAAGTGTATGCATGTATACCATGCTTCAAATGCCTGTGGTCACACTAGCTTCTTAATGCTGTTTCTGATATCTTTCTCACCTGTACAGTAGTGGAATCTTTTCCTTGGGATGTGTTCATGGCAAGATAGTGCACTAAGTTTGGATGGGCCAATTTTAGCAGTGATAACAACTCTTGTTCCACACTTGCAAGCTGTAGTGAAAAGAAAAGTTACCATCAATCATTGAATTCCCATTCACTATATAAACGAAATGCATAGAAGTTAAAGACAGACCTGGTGCAATAACATCTTCATTATTTATATCAGCTGGTGACAGATAATGACTACTTACAACTAACAACAACAAAGCCAGTTGCCTATTTCAGTACACCTGGAGTGTAAAATTCCAAAAATTATTGTTGTAAAGCTTGGAAATGGAATTCCATTAGGCCAAATTCCATCTTCACACTCTACCTGTGTGTTGACATGATAAATGTTGAAGTGGTTTCACTCAATTTAAAATGGTAGATTGAACAATAATCGTCACTCTTTTATTGCTCAGATATCTGTCTTCGATTTTCCTAAAGCTACTGGCAAAACAGGCTACAATGTGATCACTGCCTTATTGTTACTGAGTGACTTGACCATACAAGCCTTCTCCTTGCAACATGCTATGCAAGGAAACAGTAAATTTTTGAGCTCATGTAAGCATTTTAATTTCAAAAGGAAAACCATTAATACCAATTTCCAAACATTAACTTTAAAGTTTGCGGAGCCAGATAACCACTTGCACTCATCCTCGGCTCTCTACCAGGATGACGGATGTACACCGGTGAAAAACCCTTTCTATTTTCAACTGGTGTAATAGAGGTGACAAGACAGATATACCAACCAGTAAATCCACAATATATGCTCAAAGGACAACCAAGAAATGTCCCCATCTAATAGGAGAGATGTCTCCTGAGGATTAACCGCTTTCCTAAATACCTAAGTACTCTAACCAACTCTGACTAACATTATCAGTCATCCAAACTTAAATATAGACTATCAAAGTGACATGAACAGAAATAATGATCCTGTTGCACGGTAAGGGATACTATGTCTTACAAAAGAGAAAATGTCACTTTCTTTGCTCTGCACCACTGCCCAACAGCTGAATTTAGCAAAGATCTGATGCAAATGTCTTCTTAATAGGGCAACTTCTGGACAACCAGACAAATCAAATTTCAACCACTCTTCTGAACCCCCCCATGCATTAATGCAAACTGCTATGCAGAGCAAGCATGTCTGAGTCACATGAAAATTTCCATGTGGTTCTACAGGGATTTGATCCAGTAACTTTTGAATGTCTGGTAGTATACCTTAACCGACACACTAACTCCACCCTCCATTTGAAGCACTCAGGAAGAGACCAACAGTAAATCAACTTTAACCACATGATCTGCTTTTGAGTACCTTCATTATGCATTAAACCTCCCCTACCTGTTTCGTATCATCTAGGCTTGGGCAACTTCCCAACTCTACTTCAGAGTAGCAACTGTTTGCAAGGGGTGGCGCAACCACTCTACCTTCCTTGGAATTGCAACTCCTGGTGAAATTTTTCAATACTGTCAAAACATTGCACAAAATCATGTTTTACACTTTCCATTTGTGTTATTCCAAAAGAGGTTTTAATGAAGTGTTAAACAGATTCGGCTCATTTGATGTTTCTCTTTATTCAGATACAAGTGTTAAGGCCACTACAATTTTCCACCCTTGGTCAAAAGCCATGTAGGCCTACTGGTATATTAAAGGAAGGGTTTAAGCAAAAATTTAATTTTCACATGTGAAAGAGTAACTAAATCTGCACTATTTGGTGAATATTCCATTCAAATCGGACATGTATTACTCGAGATATCTGCAAATGAGGTTACTACATTTGTGACCCAATGTGAGCTTAAGGCAAGCAGGGGTTAAATCACTTCCTCACATTGATAGGGAATTCTTTATTTCCTTTGTTTTTTTCAGTCTGTTGTGTTGAAGATGTGAAGTTTGTAATTTTCCCATGCCCTCATGCAATCTCATTTCGATAACATGGGATTGTTGAGGAGAAAATTGGTTGTAGGTTTAGAGAAAAACAGAAGACTGCTGATTAATGTGAGGCTATGATGTCATATGTGCTTGCTTCAAGTTCACTTTGTGTTGAAAATGTGACAACTTTAACTGCTGATATCTTGAGAACCACACATCAGATTCCAATGAAAACTTCACCAGACTGCTTAGAATAAGTATGCCTATAACATATCAAAACTTGATTTGAGCTTTGACCCTTCTTTTAATATTCATAGAAAGGTTGTCTGTAGTTGCTGAGATGTATGTTTCCATGTAGGCTACAGGGCCATTGCAAGAGTCACCATTCCACTTGAGTCATGACTAATAGGGCTGATTCTAATAAAATTGGAGTTGCTCAAGCAAGCCTTATATCATCCACATTATCTGTTCACCTGCTTCATACAATGATCAGCAGATTTTTCTTCATCTGGAAGTGGTTTTCTTCCTTTACCATGTTTCCACTTCATCTGCCACTCCCGTAATACCACCAGATGGCCATTAGAGGTATCCATACCAATGTACACTTGCCCTCCTTCCTGATCCTCTGCAGAATGAAAACAAAGTGCAATTAAAATGCTTACAATGACTACTGTAGTACTGCTGCAGTTTTTAAATGGCTGAAATGGCTACTCTTTAATATCTACTTTTGAATGAGTGTTGTGACCATAAAAATCATGTTAGGGTCAAATTTTCTGTTTTGACCTAGTTATGTTACTATCAATATCCTCACATTATTTGCTAAATAACTGACAATGTCCTATCAAATAGAGAATTTTTCTAATGTTAAAAACAAATTGAATTCTACAAAACCGAAGATGAGCATTCTTTTGCTGTATAACTACTCATAAGACAAGAGAGGACTAAATTAAAAATGATAAAATTGAATCAAATCATATAATTTTGACTCATGATTCAGCCTCTCTTTACTAAGATAGTACTCACCTAGGATGCAACCTCTGTTTATATTTCTTTCAAGTTTGGTGTTAAATCTAAGAGCAATCACTTGAGAATCTGATGTCACTTCATTGAAACTTTCTGTTCGTTGTCTCTCACTACAGTCCGAGGAAATGTCTGAACTCTTCTTCCAGTTGCTGTTATAACTTGAACTTCTGCAAAAACAAACATATCTTTCCGGAAGTTACTGAGCTAAGCATAAAATCAACTCACTTATCTTCCTTTTATGTTGACTTTAGCTTTTTTGATTTTTTGAGTTTCTTATATGACCTCTGCTTCATTATCAGCACATTTCAGTGCAAAAACATTACAACCCTTAAGGTAAAAGGCTACATCTTATATGATGCAAGTGTGAACCAATACTTAAATACTAATTCAATGCTTCCACATGCAAGAGGAGGTCACTACTTATTCATGGATATCACTGTTTCAAGTTACACAAGTTTATCTTTTCCTTCACAGTTGCTAAAATAAGGGAAACTCCCTGGAGAATCAAGCACAAACACAAAACAGTAAAACAGAAGCAACACTTGAATAACATTGGTGGACACCTGTTGGGGGTAACAAAAATTAAATCTTATGGACAATTCTTTGCAACTCTTATTTCTTAGGGGCCATAACACAAATTAAACTGACCAGTCTAGAAAATTAATTCACATGCCGTTCATTAACACAAATTAGCACTGGTAAAGTGATACGGAGAATTATTCAGTAACATCATTGCAAACATTTACTTTCATTTCAATTTTTGAGTCAACTTTAGCAGAAATAAATGTTCACATACTCATTATCAAAGCCAACACACATGTACCCTAACTGATGGGACAGTGTCACACCATCACTCACCCTTGATTGCTTTCTACCAAACTGAATTTTATTATAATAAAAAATACCTATTTCTGCTACTGCTTTCATTTGAAATAAACTCAACAGGATCGGGTTGTCTTTTTTTCTTAGGTTGTCCATGACTTGGATCAGGCTCAGAATCTTGATTTTTCTCTCGTCTCATTCTTGATTCTTCAAGCAAGGCCTCTTGTCTTCTCAGCATTTCTTCCTCAAGTTCTTTCCTCTGAAAATTTTTTTTAAAGGACACCTCTTTCACCATCTCATAGCAGACTTTAACCATTGCTAAATACACCCAAGGCATCATGGGAACTGGGAGTACAAACAATGGGCAGCCAATTGTTTATACTCCCAGTTTGTTCCCATGATCCCTTGAGTGCATTTAGCAATGGTTAAAGTCTGTTATTGAAATGTCACCTACTGACTGAGAATTTAGAGACCGATTGACAGAGATATGAGATGGAGTAAATGAACACTCAGGGCAAGGTCAAATTTCCACAGGTGTTGTAACCTGCATTCAGTAAATTACAAGAAAAATATTCTATTTTGTGGTAAAGGATATTTTCAAACCTTTGAAACCATGGTTTACAGGTTCAAAATGATAAACAGTTCAAAATTGGTTACCTGGATAACTTTATTTTCAAGGTTCTTGCAGAATGAAATCCGCTACTATGTATCTAAGAATAATTAGTTCACCCAAACTTTTCAAAGTTTTCAAATGATGCAACATTTATAATTCTTGTAAAGTGTAATATGTTTAGGAAAAAAAGCTATTGTCACAGTTTACTGGTGAGATGGAGTGGCTTGCTAATGATAAAGGCTGTTTTTTTTTCTGTATGTTCCATATTGATGCAATTAAAATGCAATATTTCTGTTTAATACATTTTGTCCACATGTACATGCTCACCTAGCACTTACCCTGTAAAAGTATTCAACTTGAAAATACATAATATTAAAGATCCCAACATGCATTCAGATGACTCACCCCACAGAAGTTTCAAAATCTGATTTACATAAAAGTTTAAGCAGGGAGCCAGAGAGTTGCCACTCTAACTCCCTGCTACAATTATGTTCAGTTCAACATAACAAAGACATATGTAAATATAACCACTATTAACAAGAATCCCAGTTAAGTGACTGAATAAATTTTGAAAGGTTTGGAAGTACAAATGATCACACCTCCATTTCAGCTTTCTTCATGTCCTGTTCGAGTTGTCTCTGTTTTAGGAGAGCATCTTGCTCTCTCTTCTTCTCCTCCTTTCTTTGCATTTCATCAAATAAAGATTTCATCCCTGGTACATTATGTACATGAAGAAACTGCTGCACATGCTGGGCTAGTTGCAAGATCATTTCCTTCAATGAAACACAATTTGTAAACGAATTCTGAGTTCCAATGGATTTATTTTATGGTATAAAACTTTTAAAACTTGGATGTTCTGAAATTATAGGAGGTAGGGGTATGGCGATGGCCAATAACCAAATAATGGCTGGATGGTTCTCTGGCTACAGCCTTGTCTGTCACCTATGAACAGCTCCTTTTGAAATTTTAATAATTCTTTCATGATAATTAATGCACGGCTGAATTTGCAACTGACTCATCTGCACAGAATATTCAGCAATTAACCTCTTGCTGGTACAACAGCCAGGTAACGATTTAGCATAGGGAGGTAGTAATGAGGGGCTGGAGGAGATAGCACAAACAAAAAATAAAGCAATGGTAACACATATTTAGTCCTGAGATAGTGGAAGACAAAAAGCAACATAGCAAAAAGTAGTTGAGGAAGAAAACGCGTTGGATACGTTGAAATGAGGCCATAGCATCAGTGACTAACAGGTGAAAATGGAGACATGTTACAGCTTTGTGCTTCATGTTGCAGAGAATATTGAGGTGAAGGTAAGGCTTCTTGCCAGTAAAATAGCCAATTACTGTTCAGAAACAAACTGCATCTACCCTACATTTTGAAACCTTCACAGATAACTTCAAAAAATACTTAAGTTACCTCTCCTTTCAGACTCTTTGCCAGCTTTTCAACCTTCTTTTTCAAAGTTTGTACTTTATCTTCTGACAGACCTCTGGTATTTTCAAAGGAAATCTGTGGAGGGCTAAAATCATGATAAAATGAAAGCAAATTATTTAAAAGAGAACAAGCAGCTCCTTAATGCCACAGTCAAGTATTAAATAAAGGACGGAGGGAAGAAAACAGAAAAAACAGAAACATTTCTTCCCTACTCTTATCCTACTCAAGAATTTCCATTGCATGAAAACAAAAGAAATTTTTTGAGAACTCAGTAATAGTTACTAATAACAAGCAATGCTATTGAAGAGGGCTTGATTCCTAAAGGTGCTTCAATACCAAAAACTTTAAAAACTTGATCCCCCCCCCCCCAACACTAAGTTAATTGTCAAGCATATTGTAACTAGTTAATACTATTACAGTAAACACAACAAATGTATGAGGTCATCAAGTTAACTCCTATCCAAGACTTGTGCAGGAATCTTTAGTAGAGTTCAGGCTTCAGTACTACCAATATTAAATGGCATATATAAAAGACAAGGAATTCTTCCCAACTTTTCTACAAACAGTTTCTCTTGTATACTTACTCAGAAGGGTACTTTGGAGGGCATATCACCCTCATATCCACTGTACAATGGATATTACTACTGCCACTAGTTCCTTGTTGAGGCATTAGATGAAGGACACATGCCATTCCCTTCTGCAGAGGAAAGTGTGAACCAAATGATTAATCAATTAATAATTCCACACTAACTTAAATCAATGCTTAAATGATTGCTGCATACTGTATATGCCACTTATCCACACAGATAGATCTCCAGGGAATCATTTGTCACCTTCTTAAGGTTTGCTGGCTCCACATGCACATAAAATTTTTGAAAATTTGGCAAAGTAAAGGATTTAAATTATAACTTTTAAGTCAAATTTCTCACATTCAAAGCAGAAGGTTTCTCATTTCATTGATAAAAACTTGTAATTTTTGTGCTCTTGGACAGATACGCCTCATGCTGTTGCAGCTATATCTACTGACCAGGCTTTCCAAGCGTGTTAAAACTTCCATCTATTTACTTCTTTAAATATAGAATGAAAACTTATCTCATGAAAGTTGCTTATATACTGAGGACTGTACTTGACTCTTTCTAGGCCTGTTTTGTTTGCTTGTTGCTTTTTGCCCAATGATTTCAATTTTAATGTCTTTTGCTTCTGGTTTGTGATATATTGAAAAAGGGAACATCTGAAACAGATTTATGAAACTAAAATACATTGTGAAGTTTTTCACATCAACCCTTTAATGAAGGCTTAGAATATATCTACCTAACTTCATACAAATACTAACTGTTTGCTCCTTTACTGCAGAGAAGCATCCAGGAAACAAATTTACCTCCAATATGTTACTTACTTATTGCAACATGTAAGATCTCAATCTAAGAATGCAGCTTTACATGTTGTGACTACCATGAACATGTAGCAATTAATCACAAAACAATGGCATGTGGATGAGGACTAAGAAGCTACATGAGATTAATTTTGTGATGTCATGAGATACTGTAACACAACTTGATATGTGTTCTCTCTTTTTCTTTTTATCCATCTGTGAATTCCCCAATATCCTGAACATCTTACCTTCTCACAAATCTTAAAATACTAAGGTGACCAATGAAGAGGACAATAGCCATCAGGTTTTATTATGTCATCTACTGTTGTACTGATCAATTATTGTCCATCAGCCCCACAGTGCTCAGGCGATAGTTTGCAATCAATCGCTGAACAATCATAAAATTTTGGTTAAAAAAAAGTTGGTGGTTTTTCTATGCATTAACAGCCCTACAGAAGTGAAGATCAACTGAGGGAAATAATCTAGCAGTAATAAAAGCCACTCACTGTTTACATGGTGGAAAAGTTAACACCTCATTAGTCCTATAGTACAGAAGGTTTGTAACCTGACATTGAATTCAACAATTTTTCTGGTAATTAACATGACAATTAAATCCGAGTGAATAGTTCCTTACCTTTCCTTTCTTGCTTTCATCTCTAAAGTCATCCATGTAGATGGCCTCTATGCAAACTTTCTCATTCTCTTGCCTCTCGTGGTATGACTCATCTTTCTCCATCTTCCCACACGAAGGCTACCTTTGAGGTCTCACTGGCTCCATTCTGATTGGTGATAAAACAAATTACAATTAAAAGTTTTAAACTTTATTGTACTAGAGCATTAACACTGCAAAATCTCAGTAACAGAACCTTATCCTGACATTAAAATTGC
This sequence comes from Holothuria glaberrima, assembly GCA_009936505.3. NCBI lineage: Eukaryota > Metazoa > Echinodermata > Holothuroidea > Aspidochirotida > Holothuriidae > Holothuria > Holothuria glaberrima. Next base: position 2,975 of record WURT03648294.1, on the reverse strand, counting down.
AAAAGACTCTCATCACCAAACAATCCATGATGTTCTAAGCCTTATTTCTAACCTTTAAGGTTACCAACCTACATGTGCAAATCAGTGTTTTTACTGAGTTCCTATGTACTTGCAAGTTGCAAGCATACTGTAGTTCCTATAAGTAGCAACCTGTGTTGAGTTTCTTTAATATGTACACGACCGCACGTCTAACTCCATTGTGAATGATGCAACTCAGCTGAAATGAAGTTAGCAGTTGAACAATTGTGTCAGTGTTTTGAATGCACTGACTGGCATGTGATTGCACCTCCTGAGGTAAGGCCAGGTTTACCACTGGCCGGGTATTCCATGGTTGCACCAGATATACAAAATCTGGGCACCTGTAGTATTAAACTGCATACAATACCTTTACTAAAATTTCTGAAATTCCTCTTGATTAATCCAAGCACCTTGTTTGCGCTAGTAGCAGCAGCTTCACATTGCATAGAGAGCTTCAGATCACTTGTAATAACAACACCTAGATCTTTTTCTGAAGTCACATTACTCAAAATACTGCCAGCCATGGTATAATCATAACTCAAATCTTTAGATCCACAGTCAAAAACTTTTGCATTTATTAGCATCAAAAGACATTTGTCAAGTCTGAGACCATGTAAATAACCATCTAAGTCCTTTTGCAACAATGAAGAAGCGTCCTTCTCATCATTTACTTCCTATAGAGCTTAGTGTCATCAGCAAATTTACTTATACTAGATGTGAGAGCTATCAATATTGCTGATGAAAATTAAGAAAAGAATTGGGTCAAGAACAGAACCCAGTGGTACTACTCCACTTGTGACTTCTCTCCACGAAAAGGAAGTACCATTGATAACAACCCTTTGAGATCTACCAAGAAGCCAAGAATTGATCCAATCAGCACATGTCCTGGATACCTAACTGATGCAGTTTAACCATACTGTGAGTCTACCTATTGGAACTTTATCAAATGCTTTTTGAAAATCACAGAAATTGACATCAACTCAATGACCAGGATCAAAAGACAAAGATATACTGTATCTTTAAGAAAGCTCAGTAAATTAGTAACAAAAGACCTTTTATGCAGGACACAATGCGGAGGCAAAATCATTAAGCTATTATATATCTAAAAGATAGTTAAGCACAAAATACTTGACCACAAGCTCCATGACTTTACACAGTACACTGGTTAAAGTGTACCTAAATTCGAAATTTCAATAACATATGTCACAAAGCTTGAAAAATGGATTCAAATGGTCCAACTCCCACCTCCAAAGAACATTCCAGAGCTGAGAAAAAAATATTGAGGCTTACTCACTCAATTCAAAATGGTAGATTGCACAATAATTCGTGATATCATTCATATACTACTCAAATTACTTTCTTTGTTTTCCTTTGTTTCTTCGAAAGGCATTTCACCTTGTCCCAAAATATGATCACTGTCTTACTATTATGGGGTGACTCAACTATACAAGCCCTCTCCATACAACATGCTATGCAAGAAAAAAAGTAAACTTTTCAAGGTTATAAAAACATTTTAATTCCAAAAGGAAACAAAAGCAGGTAATGTGAGTTGTACAAGAAGGACATCACAGAGTATTGCACAATTGACTATTTCAAATTAGGTGAATATCTTTCAACATTTTATATCTCTACACTGGAAGCTATAAGATTGGAGTTGGAATAACAGGATTATTTTCCAACCTCTAAAATATTTATTCTTGTAAATCTAGACTTTAGGTACACTTTTAACTAACAGGCCTGTAACTGGAAGGCAAGCTCTGATTCCTTTCTTGAAAATAGGGTAACATTTGCAACTCCTAGTCAGCAGGAACAAAGTTTGAGTCCAGACATTTCTGAAAATAATGAACAGAGGAACTAACAAAACCCCAGAGCATTCATGCAGAATGGCAGGATGAATTCCATCTGGCCCAGGTGATTAAGTAGTTTATTACAAGCAAGTTCCACAGAAATAACATCATCAATGCAAATTGAGCTACTGGAAGCTCCATAAATTCTCACAACAGATCAATCCTTGGTAAAGACAGACACAAAATCATTCAACAAATAAGCCATATCCTGATGATCATTGACTAAAGTACCCTCATTACCTCAAGAAGCCCAACACCCTCTTTAACTTTCTGCTTAGACCTAAGCTTATGTGTATTCGATCAAATCCTTAACTAGGAGTTCCTGGCTCTTATAAACTGTAAAGTCTGAAGAATTCCTACTATCCCTGTAGCAAAGTGGAACAGTGGTTATGATCCGCGACTTTCATTCATGAGGTTGTGTGTTCCAATCCCAGCTCGGACATTAAAACGGTCATCTAGTTTCTGGTTTGCAGTTTCTCTTCTGCTATCCCTTAATCACAGACGTTAAACTGTGAGTTTCTCTCATGAAACTGGCATTACCAGCTTGGCGTAATACTCCTTGATTGGAGGGTTGCAGAGTTCCCGTAAAGGAGAATCAGTTAAAACAAAACATTTACGCTTTTTCCTAGCTGCTCTAGGGGCCTCCTAAAAACCTACGCTGGCCAAGGACTACAAAAAAGCTTTCTGAAGCGGAAAATACAACTTAGTGGTATCAACAACAATGTCACAGTGGTCACTAGACCTTATTTTACCAGAATTTACAATGTTCTTAACCATATTATCCTTAGTGCTTTAACACCAAGTTCAGACAATTTTCTGACCAGTCCTGTTTGATAGATACTTACAGCCTTACAGGCACCCTGCTACAGTATGTGTGCCACCATAACTGACTATAATTTTGACTAATTCATCACCATGGCAAGGTGTTCTGTAATTTTACCAAAAGGTGGTGACAAAATATTGTCAAGCCTTTTTTGTATTTAGTGAGAGGTAAACCTTTTCTATATTTTCTACATTTATATAACATACCATCACATAACATAACATAACATAACATAACATAACATAACATAACATAACATAACATAACATAACATGGCATGGCATGGC
>WURT03648283.1:0-19269 GCA_009936505.3 Holothuria glaberrima | reverse complement strand
ATAAATAAATAAATAAATAAATAAATAAATAAATAAATAAATAAATAAATAAATAAATAAATAAATAAACAAATAATTCAAAGACCCTCGTTCAAATGGACAACCTCTATGGGCCTATGGGGTATCAGGGGAAGGATCCCTCCCGGGTGCCTCCTGACTGTATGATAACCCCAGTTTCCAAATACATATTATCCACTGAGATGTTGTTTACATCCATATATGTAAAAAAAAGGCCTACCCTGATTTAATGAAACTTTCATACTCTGTCATAGAAATATTTCTTTAAACTCAAAGTTAAATTAGACTTCCAAATAGTGACCTATTCGTCGCTTGTTTAACTTAAGGGTACATAAGCGTTTAATGAATGACAACATGGTACACTTGCACAGGAAACCCTTCGCTTAATCTTTTACTTATGTTATGCAACACGAACTAGTTTGCAATCTATTCTTTACAAATGTGACCTAGCAAGCAAAATGTAGTTTTCGTCGGCCCTAAGTGTCGCAAGTAACAAAGCAAACCATATTAACACACACGATCCTGACCTTGTCTCCAGCTAAAATAAATTTACACTGTTTACTTATTTTTACCATGACTTTCAAGACAGTTTCGTCTGACGCCTTTCTTGCTGTTTCTCGTCCTTATTTTGTGACTGAATGTTATTAACTATAACCAATCATTAGGCTGTACAGTAAACTTAACTATAGAGAAACTTATCCTTAAAATATTTATATCGTCGTCATGGTGACAGTGACGCCTTAAAAATTATTGTGACGTGAAGTGTTTCGAGTCCTCAACGTGCGGCATGCACTCGTGCCATAACGAACACAAAAAGATTAAAAATGACAATTTAATAGTAGGAAGGGATATACAATTTCAATGGAGCTTTTAAAGCCTTCATTTTCAATGGCTTTTCCTGTTTAATTTCAAGCGAGATCGTAGTGAAAAGGACGAAAGAAGGGCGCGAAGCTCACTTCAGCTTCTTCGGTTTCCACCAAAAAAAAAAAAAACCCCACCGAATTGTTTTCAACGAGAGCTGAAATTTATTGGAAAATGAGGTCGAGGATAATAAGGCATGTATGGACAGAGATGAACAAACGGATACTTTGAACATGATAGAGTGGCACGCATGAGAATGTCTTTTAGTCGCATTCCGTGATAAAACTGGATGTACTGTTGACTTCAGCGATAAATTATTGCCGCAGCCTTCTCAAGGTCACAGCTACAAACCGCACTTGCTATGCACCAACTTAAGTTAAAATTTAGAATGACAAATGAAAAGGCAGGCCACGTCATTCAGAACAATAAGGTTTAAGGTTTCTTTTTTTTTTTTTGCCAACGGCTTTTATTTTATTTTTAAGGCAGTCTGATAACCATCTTTTCATGGAGAATTACAGTTTTCCATTAAATATTTGAGTGCAAAGTATGTATATAGGTTATGAGTTATTTACACTAAAATGCTGTAACGGTGTTGTGAATAGCGTAATTGATATTACCAGGTACCCTGTGTTTCAATTCTAAATATCCCAAAATTCAAATCATGGCTTTTAGAAAGAAACACAGGGCAAAAGTCTGAGACCTTTCTGTAATAGGCTGTTCTACAAAAGTGTTTGGCCGATGCAACAAATACCAGTCATTATCGACGTCGGTTATTTTATTTCCCAATATCGATCTAGATCGATCCGATACCGCACCGAAATGTTTAAAAAGGAAGTACCAAACGTTTATGTAGTATACATGTTATATTTGCCAGCTTACCAAGGAGTTGCTATTTTACAAATAGGAACTATTTGACAAACAGCAACTCCCTGCATAAGTCATGACCTTTTAGCAAGCAAATAGGAATGCGGCAACCAAATTACACTTTGAATAAGCATACACTTTACCTTGTAGTTAAGTTTTTATTGAATTGTTAGAATAATGTCCGAAACCGTTTGTTTTACATCTAATATGTTATCCGTGCAAGCTCTGAAACATCAATGAAATACGAGAATAAACAGAAAATTTGAAATATCTCACCAAGGATTGCAATTAAAGGTGGGCGACAGATTACGCCCTTAAAGGCAGTCACCCCAACTTGAGTTAGTGTACCCCGGTACACTAGTTCAGGAATGGCTCATATCAATCATGTGACAATATTTTTGTCACCTATTTCTTCAATTTATGCAGAATAACTCTTTGGTTTACCTTCAATATTCAATGATGTTATCAGGAAACATTACAAAAAATACTTGTGAGAGAAATAAGAGGAGATCTGTAAGATTTAGCAAATTTTCGAAAATAAACTTGGGGCAACTGCCTTCTCCCTTTAAAGGAAATAAGCAGTCCATCTCTAAGTTACTTTGAAACATGAGCTCAATTGTACAACTAAGGCGCCCTCTTTTTACAAGGCTTACGTGTAGCCTACCTTACACGAGTTTTCATTATGAACAAAAAAAAAACACACACACACATACATATTGAATATTAAAGGTAAATCAAAGAGTAACTCTGCATGAATTCAAAGTTTCTTGACAAAAATACAGTCACGTGATTAAAATGAGCTATTCATGAATGAATACATCAGTGTTTTGACTACATTTTCCCTTTAAGGTTTCTCCCATTGGTGCCCATTGGTGTATAGAAGAGTAAACGAATTAGACGATATATAGAATCTTAAAAATAGCCAAAAATATGTTTTTATATCTTGAAATTTCAGTACTTAATCAACGTAAAAAATTTTACTCAGGTTAACTTGGTTAGTAAATTACGTTTGAAGAAAACGTAGTTTGTAATTTTTTCAATGTTGCAAAATTATTACGTAAGAGCCTGCGTCACAAAGCTTCGAAAAAAGGTCTGCTTCTATAAAACTGAAAAAATTGTTTGGCCTAGAGTCTGTCACCAGCCTACTGCATTTTCGGTTGAATGCCATTAATCTTAAGATTTATCTATTTTAGAACAATATTTGGTGAAAACAAGGTGATGTACAACACGCAACGTTGTCACATTCTACATTTTCTTTGAAGTCTACGTTTCAAATTAATAATGCACCAGCTTTGTTGGAAAGTATTTGTCCGTATGTGACGTCAAAGATTTCCAACATATCATGCAATTTACATATTGGTGAAATGATAAGCTTTTGATTCCTGACGAATCATGCAACGAAAGCGCGGATTTATCAAATAGATAACACTAAGCAGCTAAGAGAATATATTTGTTTCAATATGAAACATGAAACATTCGTATTTTATCACAAGAATACGTCTTTAAAGGTGATTAAGTTTGCCGAAGACTTGAATCAAGTCTGCAATATTGCTAGACTGAGAACTAAAGGTGCCAGTGTCGAAGTTTCAATATAATCAAGGCACTTCAGCCCCACCCCGCCCCCTTCCCGCCACTCCCTCCTATTGACTCAAATGAACTGCTAGTGTACTCCCTCTGTTCTTTACAGTGCACTTTACCTGGGACTCCGCATTTCCGAAAATGTAAAAGATATATTTATCCAAATATAATTCCCTCAAGCTACACACACGTATAATTCCACTTTGCTTAGATACCGGTAGTGTCTAGAGTAATTATAAATATGCTCTAAACAATGTCGAGGAATTGGGTACCTACTTCAAAGCCCCCCACCCCCCAAAAAATACAATTCTTGCCCCTGACCAAGCTCCCTGTCTCCTCCTCGATCTTGCTTGCTTCCACTGCAGTTCTGTGAAATAAACACCAATGAGTCGACGTCTTCTTTAATTTTGGAATAGAATTCAAAAGTTCACGAACTGCACCCATCATCTCACAGAATTTACATTTTCATCATATAATGTTCAAAACAACTAACATTTCTATCTGAATAGAAGAAAATCACAAAAAATGAAATATACAGTGAAGAATACCATGAAACTGTCGTAGTTGTTCAAGTGTGTTTAGTGATGAACCTGTTGTCGGTATTTAATACCGATATATCCAAAGGCGTAAGAAGGGGGGGGATGAAAATGTATGGTCAGTGGCCTCTTGAAGGGTTTATGGCACTATCTAAGCGGAGCGCCATAATGAGTTGGCGCGTAGCGTACCAACCAAATTTTCGCCCAAAATGACTCCCAGATTGCAGGAAATGGCACTTCTCCTGCAGCGTTTCGTTCTTTTTTCTTCAATCACTCTCTCATTTGGTTTTCCACATTATCAAAATATCACAGACATAAGTATTAAACAAAATAACATGTGGATGTAAGTGCCCTTAAAACCTAAACAACAAAGGAGATTACTCCCGTAAATAAAGAAAGTTTACTTACAAACACCAAAACATTCATGCACTTTGTAAGTGCGTCTTAACGTTCTTCAAATTGATTCTCATGCTGTAGAAATTTAGCACACTTTCAATAGAGGGATTTCATGTGACGTCAGGCGCAATGAATTCCCAGGCACTGAAGGGCAAAACACACACGCAGTAAGCGTATTTACAGCACACACGCACGGCATGACCATAGACCTTATGCCAAATAGAAAGAGGGCGCTTCAAAACTGCATTCTGGGAAAGATTATTCCAAGAACAGACGACCGAATTAGATCGTCACCATGGAGAAGGTTGATTGTCACAATGCTCAAGCTCGCCCGTCTGGAATTATCCTTCCCATGGTGCTTCACGATCTTCTATTTGGCATAAGGTCTATAGATATTACTGGGACACAATGGACGCTTGCCCTTCAAAAAAAAAAACAAAAAGCGCGGTCTTGCACCTTAATTGCCCGACAGAATTGCGTCTAGTTGGTTAAAGTCACGTGACTGAAACCCCCCTCTATAGGGAGGTAAATTGACGTTTCATTTCAAGTATATTCCGGGTAAGGTGGAACCTTTCCTATAAAAGAATACTTAAACACTCCAGTCGACCGTCCTTGGACTGCATGGAATCTGTGTGGAGGGATGTGCCCCTGGCATTTACAAATTTTGCGTTTAGAAGGAGCTAAGACGCAAATGGTGCAATAACTATTGGTTTATCTGATCACGTGTGTTCTTGCACACACTATACTATACTTAATCTCCAGGACACCAACATGTTTTGAGAAACAATACATATTTGGAAATGATGAAAAAATTACACTATTTCTTTTTAGTCATTAGCACGCCAGCGTCGTTTATTTCCCACTTACACATGCTTGTTCCATAGCAGTATGTAGACTCAGTACTGTCTTAGTGCTTTTATAAAAATGATCTGCGGAACTAAGAAGACAGGCAAAAATTTGAAGTAGACGCTGTAATATCTGTATTCATGGTGAGGGGAAACAGAACCCGCATCGTTGGGGAATAATTTGCTATACAATAATACACTTTCACAAAGGATTCATCAGAAGAAAGTTGCATTTAACCTACCTTCTTTCTTACATAGGAAGAAACGGAGGGACAAAATAGCGCGCGAAGAATGAGGAAAAATTGTTTCCAGTAAATTAGTAATTAATGTTCCTTGTGTGTAATGTACAACGAAAAAATTGTGAATGCAATGAAAAATATAAGGTTGGCCTTTTGCAGGCAATATAAATTAGTACCAATACTTGAGAGTGGGGGAGAAAAGGGGTGTTCGCCCCGCACTCTCAAGGGTGTGTGGCCGCCACCCCACCCCCGCTGACCCCCTTTCCTATGCCTATGTTATCAGCGTATAACACAGGGCTACATATATTTATCAAGTTGTTGTACCTTCATCATTGTATTTCATCGATATTCATTACCGAATTATAAGACTCGACATTGGCCGAAACTGGTCAGATACCGATATTCTAGAAAATTTATAGATGCACTTTCCACTTTAAAACATGAGGGTTTTGTACGTGGAACGAAAAGACGCTAATATGTGGCTAAGTGATAGAATATGGAGATGTGTCTTTTCGCTTAATTTCATATATAATATTGGGCATACAATCCTACACTAGTAAAATATTCTTTTTTCTTTATTGAAGAAATTAGCGTCGGCATTTTGGGTAACTTTAACATTTAAGTGATATTAGACGGATATGTCAAATATCGGTCGATAAAGGCCATTGAAGATATACCGATAATCGATCCGAACATTGAGGCGGTTATGACAACACATAACCGTGTCGATTGTTTTGACAAGGGACTTATTATTTTGAATCCCAATATTCCGCAATACCGGATTTCTTGCTGTGTTACATATGTCTTAAACATTGCATTTATATCTCTGTGAAGTGTCCTTCTTTCAGCTTTCTTGCCAGAGTTCATCAAAAGTGCTCTTCAACAGAACAAAGTATAAGTTACGGGCGACTGGAATCTTGCCTGTATATGCCCGCAGCTCACCCGCCGCGCCCTTCAAAGGCCCCTCGTTGACCGCTCGCACAGTATAGGCCTACGCATGCATAATTATCACAGCAATGGATATCATATATAACATAACCTCTTCCTGGACAGTCTGCCAATCGCATGTTTATATTTGTTTTAGAAGCATCACCTGGCCTATTAGACTGCCATTAATATTTTTATCTGTTGCCAAATGCATTTCGATGCAGTTTTCCCCGTCAGGTTAACCTTATCTCCTTTTAAGTATTCGAAAATCGTAATGGGTTATATCCGTTTTAATTCGTCAATTACACGAGTCTGTCGGCATTTTGAAAGACCTTTCTATAAGGTGTGAAATATCTGAATATGGGACAATCACAGGACGGTTCAAGGTTATGTTATGAAAACCAACCCCGGGGCAATGTAGGCTTATGGTAAGAGAAAGGGAAACTGAATAGCGGATATTTGTACTGCCGACTTTCTTTTTTACTAAAAACAGAGGTCTGTAAGCTTAGACGCAGTATACGGTGTTAAAAGAAAGTTTGGTACATTACGTGAAGTATGAACTATATACGCAGATGTCTGTCGTTGAATGCAAAGATGTATCTTAATTCTAGCTTCTGAATCGAGAGGTTCATGACGACAGGGCCTATAAAGTGGATGCCCAGAACAGTTTACAGCTTAACCGTTAGCACGGCAGTCATCTGTACTCAGAACGGTATAGAGTTAACGAATGGTTTATTTGATGGTTAGTCCTTCCAGCTCCCTGGTTAGTCCTACATGATGGTTAAACCAAGACCGTATTAACTGGTGAGAACCGAAGCAGTATATACGTCTTGAGACAAGCCCACCTTCTAAAGTGTGAGATAGATCGAAAATTGATGGAAGGAAAGTCAAGAGGCACTTGACAATAGGCGTAGGGAGTTGGGGGCTGAAAGGGATAAAGCTTCCTCAGTCAAACTGAGATGGGGCGGAAGTATTCCCCCTCAAATCAAGGATAGGACCCCTTATTTGTTCCCTCTGAAAAAATGTCAAAAAATTTACAAATGACTTTTTTGGGGGCCGGAAATGTTGCACCACATTGCATCTGAGGACCATCAAATGTTCAAAAATTTTCCAAAAGGGAGGAGGACTCCCGTCCCTTAGACCCCCAGTACGCCGGTCCAAATCAACGTTCACCCCTCCCGCAGTCGAGAACAGCTTCCTACGACTATGCATTGAGCTTACATGTTTGACTAGTTAACCACCTTGGCGTACTGATATTAACTACCAAGGTATTAGGCTTAGCGGGTTAGGAACAAAATTGCCGAACACTGTTTTCTTCATAAGAAACACTCGGAATGTATTAATGCTCCTGTGAGGATACACAATTTGCGGTTAGTTAGAGACCACGCCTTACCAACTTCGAACCTTTTTTACATCAAAATTGTCACTGTTTCCATCGCATGGAATGTTATACCTTTCAGTGTACACAATGAAATACCGCTCCTAACCTTCTAATTGAGTACGAGGACGCCTTTTCGTAGCAGTCTGAGCGGCATACTCCTGTAGATCAGTTAAACCGTTGGATTGTAAAACCAAGAGGGGATGGGCGATCAGAGTCCCCTCGACGATGTATAGTTTAAAGGGAAAGGTCATGTGCCCCCAAACTCGATCTTTTCTGCTCGATGCATGAAGTTAATGTTTTGCAAATTTATTAAGTAAGGGGATCGATGTATTGATTTGGGTTCTTCGGCCTTTACCTTCTTCCCCATTGCGCAGCAATGATGGTAAGTAAAATACCTACGACAACTCGTAAACTTCCTTCAAAATAACAAACCGCATCAAAGCAGATCGATGTGACATGTTTCCTTTCCATGAATGTTAGCCTCGCAGACTTCAGTAAACGGTTCCTGGATGTCAAGACATAATAAACACGATCAAGCCCCTATGTAAGTCGGTGAATAATTTTTATTTATGTATTACTTTTTGGGCAGTTAGTAAACACTTTAAAAAACGGGTCACGAGGGAACTGAACCAACATTTGGGTCAAATTTTGATCCAATTTGGGTCAACTGAAGTCTAATTTGGGTCATTATTTGACCCAATAAATTTTGTCGGTTCTCTCCTGACCCAGTTTTGGGTCAAATTAACCCAAGTGTATTACGGTGTAGCCAAGATATATATTCTTGCAATGACTCTCTCGTGCTTACACATTGTTATTGAGGATTCGTGCAAAAGTCTGGATTACATTGTAAAACTGGGTCATTTTGACCCAAGTAAGGTAACATTTGTCCCAAATTGGATTAAATTTTGACCCAAAATGTTGATTCAGTGCCCTGACCCAAGTGTTTTCAGAATTTAGAGGTTTGCACATGCACACAGTCTTATGTAATCTACAGTAGCATTATATGATGCACGAAAACAAGACTTCGTTCAGGAGGAAACATAACCAAGCCTTTGGGTCAATTTTTGACTCATGGTGAGTGAAATGGATAAAGCTTGGATTTAATCAACGCCAGTATGTAATTGTTTTGCTCAAACTTCCAGAACTTCTCTTTCGACCCTTCTTGCCTTAATTCAAGCTGATCAAAGTGCTTTGAAAGTGACACTCAAAATTTTGAACAGCTTGGTACTGTTTAGGTAATGCATTTCTCGGTCCGTAGCCGGCTGCTTAGATTTGGAGGGAAGGGCAAATCTCATCTTTAAAGGGTCACTAAGGTCCACCATGATTCACCCTTATAACCATCTGCTAACAGCTGTGAAAACGTTGAAGGCATTGCCCGAGAATACCCCTCCCTCAGTCCATGGCTACGAGGCCGGTATGCTCTATCGTTTTCGATTATTTCAAAGATGGCAACACAGTGTGACCACCACCCTCTCTACTTACATCACAGCGCAGACCGGCCCCGAATTGTATATTAGACAAATCGGGTTAAGACTTTTTTGAGCTGTTGTTATCGTTCAAGCCACCATAATCCAACAGAGCTAATAGATGGTAAAGCTATCCCTCTTCAAGCTTTTCAAAGATCATATAATATTTAATGTGTATGCCGTTAACTATTTGACTTCTACGTAAATCTTCGTTATCAAACATACCGTAATACATCCATGCATTCTGATGGGGAAGCATGCAGTTTCCTGTGACAGTGTCGATAATATGGCATCAGATGTTCGAGGTGGGGAACATGTTCAGAAATGGTTTTACAATACCCCTCACAGAGAGCCCGACTTCGAGAGAAACGGGTTACAAGGGCTATATCTGTCGTGAGCACGTATATGAATCATCTTAAGGTATAGATATTCAGTTTACCTTCTCGAAACGTTCATGCATAGTATATTCATGTCAGTGTTCTATCGAAAGTTCTTTTATCCTCGCTATCCTACAGTATATCCCTTTGGGCCGTCGGAACTGGGTGGTCTGAGGAGCCTGCAACCCCCCCCCCCATAAATTTCAATGTTTATTCAAGAATTTCTTATAACCGGAGTGTACCACGGAACCACGGAAGTCATCTGCGAAATTGCCAAAGTACAGAAGCTAATGGGAGCTCGAGCACCCAGTCTTAGAATTCTACCCACGTACATAACCCCTTGTCTGACAACTCCGTCTGTTTAAAACAAAATCAAGTCCGTAAAGCTAAGGGAGGGGACAGGAGTGAAACCCACTGTAAACATTTTTGCCCCTAGAAGATTTAAAGTTACCATTGTCATAATGCATCTTACTATGGTCTCGCCCACCCCCTGAAAAAAATATTTTGCCCCTCCCATGGGAACTATCTTGCCTCCTTCAGCATCTTGTCTGGCTATGGGCCTAAAATATATATGTGTTCTCTTAAACATTTATACTGTTGTATCGTGATACTGTTATCACTTCCTTGTAAGCACTAAGCGATTAACTGGTCAGTGCAGATAGCAACCGTTAATGGTTTATTTCCATACCGGCCTACGCTCTGTAAAGTTCTCTTCCACGGTATCATGTTTCGATGCAGAAGTTTACTTTGGGGGGATGCTCATGTGAAAACAGCTGTTTAGTTGTTGAGTGTAGTATCATGTTATCTAAACACAAAACCAGGTGTATTTTCTTATATACACTTATAATAAATGGTTGGCAAAAAACGTCTTCCTTGTACAGTTTTATTAAACCACGCGGAAACGTGCCCAGGGTATAATCAGTAATAAACTTCCTCTTTCGGGACACACTGATAGACACAATACACGTACGTAAGTGAAAATGTAATGTCCGAGGCTCGGAATTAGTAAAAGGATGATGACGAAATAAAAACATTAGAGAGAATAGTCATTGATATTTTAAAGTAGGGAGAATTCCCTATTTACTCCACCCAAACACCCCAACAGTGAGTTACTTATTATAAAACAGAGTAATGGTTTATGACTATATAGAGAAACTTACAGCAGGGAATAATAACAACACCTTGCTTATGTAGATGGTTCAGCCCAAGCTGACGTAAGCATTAGTGCTGGAAATCGATATCGTGTAATTGGTTTGTAATTGCCATTTCAAGTGATTACTCGGATTAATCAGACTTGCGATGAGAAGAGATCATCGGAATACTATTTCCCGCATTCTTTATGTAGGCCTTACTCTAACTAAAGTAATGCCTTCGTTTTTACAAAATCCCAAGCTTTGCCTCAAATTGTGCATGATGCGCCGCATATGATAGTAGTGTGCAAAGTGCATTAAGTGTATCTGTATACGTACATTAAGCAGAGAGATATTTGTAACTTGAAAAACCTAAGGTTAATTATGTGCCAGTGCTGGCAATGTTAAGCTGCGCTGTTGTATCTCGGTTAAGACAATGACGTCACTCGCCACATATAAATAGCAGTAATTGATTAATCGCATTAATTGCAATAACAAACGCACGATTAATAGCCTTCAATTCTTCGGCTGCGATTTAATTGGAACGCCTAAGCGGTATAAACATATCTTAACTATTTTTATTTCTCGTAAAGAACATTTAAAAGATGAAAAATATTAAAAAACATCAACGAACATTTCTTGGTTGTTGGGCTATGTTACAGATAACCATTTTAGGACTTGAAGTAAGTACGTCGTAACGAACTGTATATCGATATTTACGAAGATTAAGGGTTTAAAAGATGGATAACATGTCACAAACAACAACGAACATTCTTTGGTTATTGAGTTGAAGATATTTAAAGGGAAAATGCAATTCCCCCAATCTGAGTTAGTGTACCCCTGAACACTAGTTCAGGAATGGCTCATATCAATCATGCAGTCATGTGACAATATTTTTGTCACTTATTTCTTAAATTTATGCAGAATAACTCCTTGATTTACCTTCAATATTCAATGACTTTATCAGGAAACATTACAAAAAATACTTTTGAGAGAAGTAAGCTGAGATCTGTAAGATTTAGCAATTTTTTGAAAGTAAACTTGGGGCAACTGCCTTCTCCCTTTAAAGGTTATCGTTGTAGAATGTGCGGTAATTCGGTATGAGTACGATAATAACAGATCCAAATTCCAAAATAGGACAAACTTTCAATGTATTTTTCTTTTGGTTTTTGTCTGTACATGTGTGTGTGTTTTGTGAGTGTGTTTCGTGAAGTAAAGAATTATTTAATTATAATTTTGTGTCAAAACTTTCGAAGAGTGAAATTCGCCGTAAACATAAATAAAGTGTGAAGTAACTTGATAGTGAGTGTGTTTGGTCGATCAAGAGACAAATATACTTATTAGAACTTCATACAAACTGGCCAGGCTGTTGCTACGTTGTTACATCATACACAGGACTTGCTAAATGTCAGCATCTGCCTGCATGGCAAATGACCGCCCCCGTGTTCCTATGTCAGCAATGGAACACGATAAATTTGTGCTTCTTCTCACTATTTTTACAGTTTGCTTCTTTACTGCAGTTTTTGTTTTGTTTTTTGTTTTTGTTTTGTTTTTTTTTTAAGAAGGGTTTCTTTATCCTTAAATTATTTCTCTATGCAACCATGTGCAATGGTGTAACATATACTTATATGAGAAAGAAAGGGAAACGAACTTGATCACAATACTCAAGGCTGCCAAAAAGTGTCCCAAGAAGTTTTTCCTGAACTATATGTAATCACTTTGTAAGTAGGCCTGCAATACTGGACATTCCGCTGTTCTAAAATCAGTGTTGAAATCGGAACCAGGCGCTTGAGGATAAACAATTATTGTAGTTGTTAATACTTATTTAAGTCTTTTCATATAACTGCGCCCACAATAGTCGTCTAAAAGTGCTGATTATGTATGAAACAGAAACTTATCAACAATTTCTTTAGGTGGAGTAAATTTCCGAAAAATATTTGCACAGAGCACATATAATTATTTACTACTGTGCCCATACCACTAGGCCGCGCCTATCCAAAAAGCTGTGAGAAAATTTCCATCAACTATAAGACGCCGGGCAAGCTTATATTTAAACGTAACCGAGTCTCACGGATGACGCTAGTACGGGGAATACCCTTAAGTAACAGAAACCCCCTGTAGTGGGCGTGCATTGTTCTCATGAAAGAGTACAAAAATATTGATGTTTACATAGACAGACGCAAAGAGCGACGAATTAATAACGAAATAGGAGTGTCATCATACATCCCTGTAAGTCTCCAAAAATACTGCATGGCATTTACAGACCTATAGTGTACTTGCACAGAGTCAAAATTTCACAAATGACGTCAACACGGGGAATACCCTTTACAACAGAAAATCGATGTACTCTACGTTAGTGGGCGTTAATTCTTCTCATGCAACAGCATGTAGATCTGAATGTTTTCGTTTGCTTCAGCAATTTGAGTGTGACAAATGTTGTCCAGAGAATCATATAGTGTCATCTTTCGGCTCTGCAATGGTATACACATACATGCACATGAGCATTCTCAACATAATCCCAGGGGCACTGAAATAATTTCTACTAGGGGCGTGGGTTGCAGGCCTACATGATAGCCTTTTGACTCTGCCGATGACCTCAGTCTAGGAAAACCTTCATAGCAGGCGTCGGATATGTACTCCTCTTTTGACGTACATACCGGCATTACGAGTGCAACCAATACAGGTGCAAGAGTAATACAAGAAGGCAAAGGGAAACCATGTTGTATATTAAAAGTTAGTTCGGCCGAACCTATATAGACCTTTCCTCACCTCCACGACTTCTTCTGTGTTTTTTAATATCAAGAAACGGTCGTCAAGCTATTTTAAGCAAGCTCGAAAGGGTTTTTTCTTACTTTTCTTCGTTTACATATCCAGGTATTTCTTGGATATATCTCATTACACCCCAACTGCCCACACAGAACATTGTACCCTACAAACATGAAATCACACCAATCGCTGAGAGCCAGAAAACCGCATACCTCTCAAGTCCCACATATGACATTTATTTTCCGGGACTTAATAAAATACAGTCCATGCTCACAATACTTTCCGTTTTTCTACAAACACTTTTCATTGAATAATTAATACCTACAGTCTATAAAATGTTGTAATTGAACCAGCCAAACTCTCGCTTAGATACCTATATCTGGGATCTGCATTGCAAGGAATTACAAAACAAGTTTAAACAAACAACGTAACAATATCTTCATCTGTTTTCGAATAAATCGGAGACACTAGACGATATTGGTGCTGCAAACGGGTAATGACCATTTCCAAAATATCATGTGGAGTAATCTGTACTTAAATAATCTGTTGTGATGTCGTAGAAGTGCAATACATCAACTTCGAAATTAACTATGGCTTTCTTCACAATATGTTCATACTTATTCTCTTTGATACACTGAATGTTGTGAAACTCATGTCAAATTCTACTAATTTTCTAAAAAGGAAAATTTTCAGAGAAAATTTGTGCCCGGCCTTATATTTAAGTTTTTATCAAGTTGTCATACTGTATATGAGGCTCTGCTATAAGATTTACAGACTTCGTCGCTGGCTCCCAATGCCAATACTTACATCTGGAAAACTACAGTGTCCTTTTTTGTATCGAAGGACCTCACAATACTTATCGCTGAAAACTTATCTTTAGAAGAGAACTTTCCCTCAAAATTTAAAGAGTAAAGCAATAGACTCATTATTTGTTTACAAACAATGACGTCACTGCGTGTCGGTAAAAGAGTTTACATGGCGCGCTTACACTATCGTCACAATGCCAAGTAGATTCCAATTCGTCTACTTTTTGCGTGCAATCGCACAAGCGTTTACACACGTAACACCTGACATACACGCATGTGTTTTTGCGCATGCTCTATGCCAACCAATGCCAACCAGTGACGTAACCGTGAACAGCCTAATTAAGCAACTCAAAAATATGAACATTTGGGCCCAAAATGTGTCTTTTTTATACTTTCTCTATCAAACACCCACCTTTGTAAGGGTGGAAAGAAAACACCAGAAAAATTGTGTAGTACTTTATAATGAACGTATTACGAACTGAGTACACAGAATAAGAAAAACTTTTGAAACAAGTTTCTGACATGGACTCACGAAAGGAAATTTCCTCACTGATAAACTGGCTTTGTATCCGTTGACGATTTATACCCTAAAATTTCGTCGTTTCCATGTTAACCTCAACAGCACCATTATGTTTGCCAACCATGGGTTCCCCATCCTCATCCTTCCCGTACCCCTCATACCACCCTCACCCTTCCTCTCCCCTCCGTTCTTTTGTCCTCTATATCTAACTTCTCCAAGGCTACTGAATTTCAGTTTCATTTGTATTCATAAAAGGATAAAAACCATTATTTTCAGACGTATTACGAAGTATGGAATGCAATTGAAAACATGGTTGTTTATCCGATAAAACGACTTTGAAAAAGACGAACACTATGACGTCAGTACAGAGTTCAAATAACCTTGACACCACAGAGGGTCACGGGCGGACATAAAATGTCAGCGTGCGGAGTTCGACGACAAATCTAATCAGAAAATTAGGTCAACCGTAAATTATATTTTGCATGTGTGTCTTTGTGTGTGCTACTGCACACGGAGCGCTAAGCAACCGATTGATCCGAGCGTGTGGCATTTCGATCTCATGTCATAATCTGAGGGCTTGTTGTACGTCGCCGTATTGTAGCCTCGGAGGCTTGGATATGCTGGTCATAAAAGGGGTCGCTGAAATCACACTAAATCAAATGATGCGGTCAAGTACTCTGAAATTGCAGGAGATATGCCCGCAATAGCTTCTTTTAAAGTCTATTTCGAATCAAAGTAGGAACTCCAGTCAAAAAAGGACGAAGAAAAACCTTCTGAAGATCCAGGAAGCACTATACCTTGAAATGCAAGTGACATTTTAATGCTAAGAATTGCAGTGATATATTTTGTTCTCTAGTCTTTGCTTTTATGGTGATATTTTTAGAACTGTTTTAATGTTTGGTTAAATTTATTGTTTTGACATGACGGCAACTGATTTATACCTGCAGTCACTCAAAAGATATTTTTCTCAGAAGAAACTTACTAGATGTCGAAATGAACAGCAGGCCGGTGACACATCAAGTACTGTTATATTCATGTCCTGATCAAGCATTTTAAGGGTTTAGTATACAAGCTCACCTTGCTTGTTTGACTTTGTGATTTGAAAAGAGGAGAACCGTTCATCCGAGCTTTAATTTCAGGAACATTTTACTTTTCCTCCACTCTAAGACATTTTACATCTACTCCCACTTCGACCTCAGAGATGCTCCATACGCTCACCTCCCATTTAGCTTATGGATGGTCAAAACGATTAAGACTGTATAATAGATTCTTGATAATGCACCATCTGTTGTGCCGTTGATGCCCACCCCACCCCCACCCCACTCTCGGCCCGCAATATCAGAATTGCTGACAAGGCTATGGGCTTATCTCATTTTATCGCCATATGCTAAACGACGTCACTAGCGTTACTGTTCAGCTAAAACCTGGTAATCTAATACATTTTAATGTGCAACCAAAGAAGGCAGGAAGGGGTTGGTTGTGAACTGAAATGTTGTAAAGGTGTGCTGTAGCAAAAATCCCGACTTAAAATAAGCCTTTTTGGTTTATCATTTTGCACTTTGTGTGACTGCGTCACTTAATGTGTTTAATTCCAATTTGTTTCAATGTTTATCTATAAAAATGTATATGGTTTTTGCATTATGCATCGGTTTTATAAAGCGCTGCATGTGGATATTGGGGGCTGTATAAATGCACTATGGTATTGGTAACCCATCGTTGAAAGAATAGCGCCAAGAGTTGAATAGCGGGCCAAGCGAGGTTGCAGAAGAAATAAAAAAATCCTATTGTACATGTCGCATTCAAAATAAAATATGCCTTGGACTGTACTTTTTGAGAAAATACTGCTCGGCTTGACATCCTTGTATTAGATAGCTCAGAGGTATTCCATACGGTACCCATACATGCACTTCATACTGGCCGTTTAACGTGCCATGAGCGATGGGAGGAGGCATAGCCTCTAGAAAAATGTACCTCCCCGGGGGAGATAAAAAAATTTCTATAAGCTTGATGCATTTTAGTATATCTTGTCCCCTAAATATACATTTATTTCGCCCCATAGAAGCTATCTCGCCTCCTTCAGTATCTCTTGGCTACGTGCTTGCTGTTTACACGTTGCGTATTTTGAGAAATAATTTTTCCCTGCTATATATATAATGGTACCTACATAACATTCTGATTAACCTGAATTAGGAAGTTGCGGTATATGAACAGAAGTGTAGCTTCGGAAAACGAAAACAATTTTGGAATTAGTGCATAGCAACTCCATTATAAAGTAGTAAGCTTATACATGTTTGGAATAATTGTAAGTCACGTAGTTCTGCAATAATAGAAGAAATGATAGCAGCCTGGGATTTGACCCGTCAGTCCGTTCGTCTGGATGCATATTTGATGTTACAGAACTTCGAAGAAAATGTCACTATGTGTTCATTATGAAGTTGCTGTTAACAGTCTTGTGGATATCATGGTGCTATATCATCATTAATTTGTTCAAAAGATACAGAAAATTGGCCCTTTAAAACTCTTCACCTAAAAAAATTAGTTACCGTGAAATTTACCCTACAGGTTTTATGACTAAGGCCTACTTTGATGCCATAAAATTCTTCGGCAAAATGAGTCAACCTCATCTACTCTAAATTAAGACTAAGCACTGCATCAGCAAGCCTTTTATACTTAAACGTTTTGACTCTTGAGGCTTGATATTATCAATCGCATTCACGTCATCATTTTACTCTCTTCAAAACGCATTTGTTGGTTTTTCTTTTTTCTGCTTTGTTTTTCTTTCTTTTTACTTTTATTTTTTTTTTTCAATTTTTTCTTCCTCTTCATATCATTACAGGACACGCTACGTGGTTGAGCTTTATATGAAAATTTCCCATGCGGCCCATCTGATCTACCCTTATCCTCAAGGTCAAAACGGACTTTGTCCCTAATGAAGGCCAACGGCATAATTACCAACTGCCTATAGTGTTGGTCTTGTGAATGTAGATGGTTGTCACATACCCAGCAACCTCAAATTGTAACTCTCAAAAGTTCAATTTGAGACAACGAGCTGGACTTTGGAACGAGAAGTCAAGTGTTTACAGGCATTCCTTGAAGGGATGGTAAATATTGTCCGAAATCGGTCAATCGACGCCAAAGATAGGGATCTTGGTTTGACTGAGAGGTTTTTAAGATGTATCTTTCTCGCATTCTCAAACAGTCAAAATCTGATCAGCCTTTCCAGCATTTCTTACGTAACCTTGGCTGTCGGTTATTAAAGGCTATATGCAGTCGCCCCAAAAATTGCTTTGAAAAATCAGCAAAGTCTTGCGAATCTCCTCTTATTGCATTACAAGCACCTCTGAAGACGTTTTGAACATAATTATTACAAACAATTCGTAAAGCAAGGAGAAATTCTCTTTGAATTTCGCAGTTTACTACAAAAATATTGTCACATGATCAAAATAGGCAATTCATGAACTAGAATGATGAGGTATACTAACACTGATTAAGGTGACTGCATTTTCCCTTTAATTTGTCTGTTCCTGCACGGTGGAATCACTGGGTCGTACTTTTATGGTTGCTGTAGGCACACAAGAGAGTTTCTGAAGTAGAGTTCACCATATGGTTCTGTAAACACTTAATTTTGATCTTAAGATGTTTTCAGTTGAGAGATTCTTCTGATGGTCAGAATGGTAGGGCAGGCCCAGGAGTTCATCGTTGCCTATTTGAACGAGACTCAGGGTGAAAATCTGGCAACATCCTAGCGTTTACTTAAGCTTATGGTTGTGAACGCCTTGGGGATGTTGTCTAAGGAGATGTTACACCGAGATGTTTTGAGATAATCAGTACACGTGCTAAAATGCTAACTGGTGCCGTTTTTTTTTCTTCAATTTTGTACTTAAAATTAAATTTGCAAACTCACTATTCAAGGGGCTCGACCTATAAGCCACCGATCATTTCCTTGGTTACTGGTGAGTATAGGGTAAATACTTACAAATTCGTACAATGATACTACAGACTTTGCAAGATATTTGATTTCCTTCTATCTGTCTGTCATTTCTGTTTGATTCACTCACTTGTTTATGAAAATGACACGAATGAAACGATGAGAAAAGATCATAGAACATTACCATGTATGAAAGTCAAGCGAAAATTCATAGACTTTAAATGTGTAGGAGGTTAGGCAGAGACAATTTATAATTAATCATACTTAAAGTAAGGTCTCTATCTATTTCCATGCTAGCAATCAAAGATTAATGAACTAGCGTGAAACTCTGGGTACAGGTTTCTGCTTTTTCGGCATCATAATTAGTTAACTTATACTAGCTCTTTTGTTCGCAAAATTGAGCACTCTGTTGCTAAGTCCTGTTTAGTTGGACATTTTATTTCTATTACACATAACTGATATATATATATATATATAAAATATATAGCCATAGCCTATATATATATATATATATAGTCATAGCCTATATATATAGCCATAGTCTATATATATATATATTTATTTAAATGCATATAAAGAACGTTATATATTTATTTATTTATTTGTTTATACATATATACACAAGGATTAT
>WURT03648272.1:0-12593 GCA_009936505.3 Holothuria glaberrima | reverse complement strand
TTCGATGATCCAGCTATAACAATGAGTGTAAGGCACCTACGTAGGTGCGTACGTGATGCTTAGATGTACTGAAACGTCCATATGTTTAATGGCTGTAATACATTTACGTTAGTAGAGTGTGCAAAATTTGAGCGTGGAAATTGCCCAAAACTACGATTTCAACTCAATTCATGTTTGATAGATCTCCTCCATTGCCTTTTTCCTAAAAAGACTAATGTCTGTAAAAGAAATGCACAGCATTGAACATACACATCAGTGCCCAAAACAAACTACCAACCTTTTAAAGGGTACAAGAAGCTTCAAAGGTACTGCCAGACAGAGGATGCGGGGAAAGGAAGTACCACTATGTGGTTATGTAGAGGGCCTTACAATCATAAACGGTGCAATAACATTTCATCAAAAATGAATACCAAAAACAACTAAATCAGTGCATATAATACTTATTAAAATGAAATTGAGTTGGGAGCAGGTGAGGAGCTTCGACCGGTTGGACCCTATTTGGGTAACAGTCTTATCTTAAACAAACCATTGCCTCACACGCTTACCCCTAAAAGCAAATCACATACACGGAGAAACATTCCTTCAGTCTTTTAAATATTTTCACTATAAAACATTCTCTACTGCTTGTATGACAATTGCATAAAACTACTTACATTTTACGTATTTATTAAGACATATTCATTGTTTACTTACCCGTGGCAAATGACAACAATACAATCCCTAACATTGAAAGACCGGATGTTGTGTAAGCAAATATCACGAGGATTAGACTACCAGTTCTGCAAACAAGTCAAGAAACTAATCTTATCATATCTTTAAATTTTCGTATTTAAAATCTTATAAAGTCAATATTATTCATATCCATTATATTTACAAAACATTGAATGAAAATGAATGCTATTAACGTGTTATTGATTTTGCAAACAATTTAGCAAATAACTTTAGAATTTACTTACTTCTTTACTATTATCAAAGATATAGTTCGGGCAGGTAATTCAACCAAAGCGATGAGAAAGAAATTTAAATATATATTTCCAGCAAGGGTGCCAACAGACAATGCAAAACCAAAGTAGGTAAGCAAGTTCACGGTCCTATGAAAAAATAAACAATGTACGAAAACTGTTAAAAGTCACGTGATTTTTTCTTCAAACCATTTGATCTCAGTTTTAGAAGGGAGATGAATCGATAGCAATTGGGCATGCTAAGAAATGCACCTGGGTTTTTTGTGTGCTAATATTACGACTTTAATAAGTGATTCCGGTCAAACACGCTTCTAATGGGCTATGCAAGTGTTCCTCCACACAAAAAGCTTCCCCGAATCTAAAGATGTTCACAAGACTTTTTTTGGAGGGGGAGGATGGGGTTGGGTGTTGGTAAAGAGATAAAGAACGTGAAACATATGAGCCGGTTCAACTTAATCATCTTCAAAACTTTCACCTTAATGTCATGTACCGGTGAATAGACTCCTTCTAATTAGCAATTGCAAAGAATTATGTGATATAGTTTGGAGTGCTTCCTTTTTTGACAATATCATTTTACTCTCACGTGGCGAAAAATGACGAATACCAATATTCTGTTCCATATTCCTCTGTAACTTTTGTTTGGAGAAGGGTCTATTTAACTAATCAACTGCGTGTTTGTTCATTTTCCCGCTTTTAACCAAGACTTTACCTTATTTCTTGTGTACGGAAGAAAATGTTTATTGTATAATTGCAAAAGCTTACCAACACCAACTCAGAATGCATGTTACTGTGACGGTTGGTTTTTTGAAGATTTCTCGCATCGACCGGGTTTTGGAGTCTTTGTTGGAATCATTGGTCGTTTTGTCGTCATGTTGCACACCTTGGTTTGAAGATGTTTTTAAAAACGAGTTCTCTTCCATTTGACAATAGTTAAGAAAAACTGGCGCTCTATAAGTATCAGCTCTGTTAAATTTAGCTATTTGCTTCATCGTTTTTTCGGCTGTACTTATATCACCTTTGGACATAATCCATCGGACGGATTCTGGAATTAACCTTCAAAGTAAAATAACCATCTATTATACATAATCCATAAATAGAAGCTACAAAGTTTTAGATTCATGTAAATAACGTAGGGTATTAGAACAGCTAAGATAACCGTAGCCAGTCTTCTCTAAAATGTGACCTCTTTTTTTCTTCAATGACGTGGCGACTTATACATTCCCGTGTAGGCAGCCTTTCAACCATCATTTAAGAAATAGCGAAAAAAATCTTATGAGAGGTATGGTGGAAAGAACAAGAAAAAAAAAACCTAACCTTTTTTTTTAATTTTAATGAGTAACACCTCAGTCTCAGAAGTGATCCACTGGAGTTATTCCAACATATTTCTTGTTCTTAGTGTAAACTTTTACAGCCCCTTCAGTAATTAGTACCTTGGAAGTAGTGAAGCTGTACAGTGTTGACGGTATTAGTACTTCTTTTGTGAACCCTATAAATTTATTTTTAAGTGCTCTTCAGATAAAGTGGTTTCCAGTTTCGTGCATGGCCGTGAAAACTTCCAGGTAGGAAACTGTCTTGTAAAAGGAACGCCCCATAGCATATCAATGTTACAACTGCCCTTAAAATGAAGGTTTACCAAAATTCAGGTAAAAGTAGCCAGCTGTAGCTTCAGGTGGGGTCAAGGGGCCATGTTCTCCTGCGTAGCATGCTAGCTCTCGGGCGGGGAAACATTCCAATTACGTTAGGCTACGGTCCCTTAACTTAGTCACATCGTGTGAGTGCTTCTTCCCACGTCAGCAGTTTGCATATTTTAGTAATGCGTATTCGTGTGATGTGATATGTGTAAAATAGAAAGTTCCTTGTAAAATGGTCAATACTTGACGTCATTTCAAAGGACTCGTGGTTTTTTGCTGGGTTTTCCTTTCTTTATGTCAAATATCTATGTTTGTTTTTTCCTATTGCGTTCTAACCATTCAAAAGTAAAAACTGCATAGTTGTAGGTCATGTTTAAATTTTGACAACGTAAAAACATTGGTCTTTGAGTGGAATCATCAATGTAGTAAGATCGACATATTGAAGTAGTAAATATTTGCTAAAATAAGTTGGCCCAGTTGCCTTCATTATTAATTATGCAATGTAATCGCGTCGGTAAGTTACTCGAAATTTGGTACATCTAAATTAAGAATTCTTTGATAGAAACCTAACATTTACCTAAGGCCCGTGTAAGGATTTGTCGAGAACTAGAGCCGAACGTACGAGTGAGTCAGAAAATACGTTTCACCTTGAAGCAGGGTTGGCCGTCAAGATTTGACCGACACGGATCCAGACTCCCGGATATGAAGGTGGTAGTTCAGCAACCCAAAGCTCTTAAAAAGGCGACGGGTTTGCAGAAACACTGCCGACAAAGGGTGAAGAGGAAATTGACAGAAAACCTTTGCACAATACTTTTCCATTGCCAGGTATAGTTTGTATACTGATATGTGAGCTGATTTAGTGTTTATCCGGGAAATTTGAATTCTGTAAATGCTCAACGCGCAAAGCGTGCAAAAATTTTGGGATGCACATAAAAAATATATGTTCACTTAATGAGATTAACTTATCTGTTAGGACGGTTGACCCACATCGGGGATAACATATTCATCCTATCGTATCTGCAGATGAAACAGTCAAACCTCCCTCCACGAGTCGCTTAACGTACTGTTAAAGTGTAGTCTCACGTACCCCGCGCTCAGGGTAACACTGTGTTACCCTGAGCGCGAGTAACGTGAGAACACGGGTTTACTCGGGGTCGGTGTTACAATTTCGATCCACTTCCGAAGGGAGGGTTTTGCGGTGCAATTTTAAACACCGTGTTTGTGTAATCAACCATAGATCACAGGTACGGAACTGTATGAACTCCACCTTCTATCAGTATTATACACACTAAACACACTGGTATTGTAATAAATGAACTACCGTTACTTGCTGAGTGGCGAAACTCTTTTCCTTGTAGAAAGCAAATTATTCGAGATTGTTTTTTCATAAATTTTTCCCTAGACCTACTTCTAAATGCAGGTCCATAGCCAGACACGGTATACAGAAAGGGCGAGATAATTTCCAGGCGGGGCGAAATATGTTTTAGAGACCGAATACTTGTATAAGTTAAGCCTTACTCCTACTAGCCTAGGGTGTTTCCATTTCCGTTGAAGCCTGTAAATAATGATTTACCTAACAATTTGGAGACAAGTAAGAGAAAATTCGCGAGAAACTTATTTACTTCCGTAACAATCCAATCAACTGAACCCGTGGTACATGAGGACACACACTGGAAATTGCGGTGTTAACCTGCGGTTTTGCCTTGGTATAAACATGGGGTTACACCGGTTGACGTGGGGTACGTGAGACCATGTCTTTAGACCAGGGAGTTGCAATTCACTGGATCGACAAACGTAAGAGAACATAAAGTAGGGTCTAGGTTCTCAAGTGGCGGCCGGCGGGACATTTGCGGCCCACGACGTCCGCTAATGTAGCACCCTGAAGATTATAGGAACCAGAACGTTTAACCTCTTATGACGTGCAATTTCCTGAGTGCAGACTAGAATATTTTGATGTTACATTTTCTCCATTTTATTTAGGTTAACTGGTGATGACACATGTTGGATGCAAAGCCTAGTTACAAATTTAGGCCAGTGGGATTTCCTCCTATCTAGAGCATTTGGGATGCCACTATTTCTCCTGTACTGTGGACCCACGCATGGGAGGAAAGGAACTAAGTAAATTTGCGTTGAAAAATGCATCTTCCTGCTTTTC
Source organism: Holothuria glaberrima (assembly GCA_009936505.3). Taxonomy (NCBI): domain Eukaryota; kingdom Metazoa; phylum Echinodermata; class Holothuroidea; order Aspidochirotida; family Holothuriidae; genus Holothuria; species Holothuria glaberrima. The sequence goes on along the minus strand of WURT03648272.1, from coordinate 7,845 downwards.
TTAGCATTGGGAATGAAAAATTGTCTCACCTCAGCCCCATCTTGGTAAAGCTAGGCTCGGCTTTGATCCCAAAAGGTGGCCCCATCACAAGGAACCACCACGGTACCAAATTAAAAATCTCTCGACTCGATCGCAACTGTCTGCTGTGCGGACCCTTTTTCGGAAATCTTATATGTGTTTCAGTCACCTTCAAGATAAACCACTTTTCCCAAACCATGAACTCGTTCCAGTGCACTATAACAGCTACTGATGAGGCATAAACTCAAGGAAATGTGGCCCTCGGCGGAAAACACCCGAGAACCCCTGAACTAGGGTATGCGGTATGGGATGAAATTCTCACGGCCTTCACATTCAAATGTGTAGGCTACCGTACCAAAAGGTTACTCGGAAAGGTGGAACAGGCTTTTACTATTAACTATAGGGAAGGGAACTATGAAAGAAACTGAAACAGCGACTGCTTAAGTAAGAAGCGAGCCAAAAGATTTGGGTTCACATTGAAAGAAAACTGCCCTGTCGAGTAGGTGAGAGCGAATAAGCATGATCGTTGGGACAACTGGTCACCGTCGGGGACTACGAAATTTATCGTACCGACTTAGGCTCTTAAAGTGGTGAAATTCCCCTACATAAGAAACAAGCGTTTCCCGACGGGATGCATGGCCATGTGCCTATCTAGCGACACCCATGAGGCGTTTTTGTTTTTATTTATTTATTATCAATTAAAGGAGGCTATGTTCCATGTAGATTTCGATGAGCAACGACTAAGACAGCTAGAGAGTTGCTTTCTGAACAGCTGAACTGCGCGTCGCTCTTGTTTTTTTTTTTTTTTTTTTTGTTCTCGTCATTGTGTTGAACTTTCACCTTGTGCGGGTACACCGAAGAAATCGCAAAACAGGCTTGTTCCGTTTTCGTACCTTCTGGCGTACGTACGTGTACATTCGGCTTAAGATGCATGCATATTTAACGTAAGCAATTAAATCATGCATGCAGTGCAAGTTAAATATTTTTCTTACATGCTTGTCTCTTTGTATGCATTTTCGGGTTCTCGCATATACTGAGAAGAAGTCTTTTTGGTTTATTCTTCTTTTTTCCTCCATTTTTAAACAAGTAGGATTCTTGCGAGGTCAGAAGTACATTGTTAATTCTGTAGAATTACAGAATAAAAAAATAGAAAAATACATTAAAATACAGCAAAAGTGCTGTAAATTTGTTTCATAAATTTACAGCACCTTTTCCGTTATCTTCTTTGTATTTCCTGATTTTTTGTTCTGTAATTCTACAACATTTTACAGACTGACATTTTAACAGTGTACTAACCGAGACGAATGATATGCATAAAAAATACGTCTACTTAATAACGAAATGCAAAAAATATTACTTTTTCAAAAAGGTCACTTAATTAATTACCTGTAGTAAATTGCAATGTCAGGTTTCTTAACATTTAAATTGTAAAGTTACAACAGTCTTTTACTTTTGTACAAATAAAGTTGAAACTTAAGAACAGGATCTTCAGCGTTCCACTTACCACAAAAACGTGATGAGTATCAACGAAGGTGACATTATTGCTATATTAAAAAATCGCCAATCTCTGACGTAATAAGCTATACCTGACATCAGTATTGTACCAAGTGCTGAGATAAGGAATGGAATACTTCCCATGATACTGCGATGTTTTGGAATCATGAATTCACATTGCATAGTAGATAATGGTATTTTGTGAATCTGTGTGGGTACAAAAAGAAAGAGACTTTTCAAGGGAAAAGATAATGGTTTGTCATATTATCTGTTGAAAAAAAAATTGTCACAGTCTATTAAGAAAATGGAGTACAGATACATTTAACCCATTTTGGTGTAATCAAAAAGAGTATAGGCTTAAAATATTTGTAGGCTAAAGCAGTTAGATAAAAGAATATAATGGTCTTTTCCGTTAATTTTCGTGGAAACCACCGGCGTATCCAGGAGGCGAGCAGGCCATCTCCCCCCCATTGAAAATTGAGGAAAAATAAAATAAGCGAAAAAGGGGGAGAAAAAAAAGGAAGAAAGAAAAGAAAAAGACAGTCGAGAAAAGAGGAGAAAATTTTTTAAATGATCTAAAAAGACGATTAAGCAAAAATTGCTGTAGGGGTAGGGTGGGGTGTGTTTTCGACCGAGTGATGGATCTGTTGTAATCATTTTCTATCACAAATGCTTCTCAAACTATCAGAATTTCCGCAAATCCTTCGAAAAACTATTAAAATTTTGGCGCGCTTTGCACGCTCAAACCTTACCACAATGTTGTTCTTATTATCAGTATTATCAGCAACTCCCAGAGAAGCACAGCAGCAAAAGTCCAAAGCTGTTTACGAATTACAAGGTAAAAGACTGACTGGGCGCGTATGCGTCACGGTTTGCATTCCATCTCATGACCATTATGAAGGTAATAATACATGGTGATCACCACTAGCGGCTCGCCATAGGGGCACGGCGGGCACTTGCCCCCCCCCCCCTCCCCAAAAGTTTGCAAAGCATGGTCTTCAAAATCTTCCAAAAAAATAAAAAAAGAGAACATAAAATTCGAGATGGTTTAAATAAAAAGGACTTCTAAATTTAGACGAAATCATCCCTCTCTCACAAATATGACATATTGTTTATGAAGTTGTATATATTACTATTGCAAAATTCTCCATAAATTTCAAGTATGTTTTTCTTCGTTATTTCAAGATTCGTCCTAAGTTTACGTTGTTTAAATAAAACAATCCAGAAAAACCAATATTTTGGGGCTTCTTGGCAAAGCTGAAACACATTGTGACACAATGATGAAAGAAACAACAAAATATTTAAGTGGACCTCTTTTTATACACATAGCAGATTAAGCCGCTTTGCCTGTTTCCCATGCCTTTTGCTCCACCCTTATAGAGTAGCGGTTGGCTGATAGCCAGATATGGTTGTATTTATTTTTAAAGATAGCTCATGACCATCTGACTAAGATAGCTTTTGAAGAAAGCTTTTGAAGACTATATGGGGCATCTCTGTAATACATAATACTAACCATACGCCTGCTGTGCTATTCCGAGCCGCAGTGGCGGCGGAACCGGGGGTGGGGCTGGTGGCTCAGCCCTCAATGAAAAAAGTGAGGGGGCTAAAGGTTGTTTAGGCCACAATAATTGCCAAGTGCAGACATGAGATCCATATTTCCAGGCTGGGTACATGCAGCTTAAAACATTTGGGAAGTGCCGTTTCCAGCCATCTGGAGGGTTTGTAAAGCCAAAAGTTTTCTAATTTGTAGTATGATGTGAAAGGTTGGAACTTGAAAGTACGTATCTGCCGTAATACAGTTTTCAGAAATTTTTACCGAGGGCTTCGCGTGCAGCCATTACCGGTATAGATGGTGATTGGCAATACACTTACGACGAAAAAGCATTCTGAACCGCGCTTGTTAGTCCTCCACCCCTTCTGCTATACCTATCAGGGAGGTCTAATATCACCTTCCTGCACCTCTCCCTCCCGCACATTCCCCATTGCTGGAAGCTATTCTTCTGGATTCTCATTCAGAATTACTGTAAAAATACGATTGTTGTAAAGTGCTCGGCATCAAACTCTATATCATCATTTGGCTGTCAGGTAATGAGCATTCAGTGGCATATTAAGAGGGAGGCATTGGGCGATGGGCCCTACTTACTGATAGCGTTTTTTTCAGTACCTAAAGTAATTAAAATTTTGAACAGAAACTTTAACTTCAACGGTAGCATATGTGGCAGTAAATTGTATGTGAGGACACCTAATTTTTCAAAAATTTTCAATCACCCTCTCCACTTAGACCCCCCCCCCCCAAGCCGGCGATCACACAACATACTGCATGGCAAACAGAAAAATCCTGGCTATGCCACTGTAAGTATTGTGGCATTGCCCCATTTTATTTAATTGACCCAGAGCTTCCGGTAGGACCCATAAAGGTATCTGACAGCCTTAGATGCCATTTTATAATACAAAAGGAAGGAAAGGAATTTTTTGGTAATAGTCAAACAATGTTTCTGTGGACTCCACGCACGTATTTGAGCATAAAAAACTATCCCGAATAGAAGGCAGTAAAGTAGCCAAAAAGAGGGGGCTTCAGGAAATATGTTGACAACGTATTCTTCTCTTAGAATACTCTCCTCATTCACCCATAACAAAAAATTAGGATTCACTAAATTAAAGACATTTTCCAGCCATATATAATTAGCTTCAAAAATGTTCCAAAGATAGCACCATTTTACATCTAATCAACATTAAATTAACAAAAATTTCTCAAAGGAAAGGGACACCCCCTCCCCTTAGACCCCTCCCCCAGCACGGCACCTTTATGAAGTGACAAGGAAGGATTCCCATTGTTGTGCACGAACGCAGGAGACACATGAGGTGCAAATTACGCAGGCTTGGGAGTTTAAACTGACATCATCGGTGGTGCCCCCAATCACGTGTTTAATGTTTTTTTTTTTTTTTTGTCGGTCTATTTTCATATGTTCTGAGCATTGTCAGTGACAACGATACGTTACTATACATTTCCTTTTAACAATTTGACAATTGACTGCTGTAAGGCTGACAAGTGTTTGACCTCTTCAATTAATGAAACAAATGCGTAACTATTCATTCATTAATTTGTGCATCCTTTCAAAGCTGATGGGGTGAACAAACGAGATGGAAAAAAGTTGGTCATCTTGCCCGCCTACACGTATAGCGGGAGCGATCATCGTTAAAATGAAAAGAGCTGAAACAGATCCTTAAAATTTGCACAATATTTCACCAAATTGCGTCTAAGGGTCCTTAAATATTCAAAAAAATTCCAGAGGGGAGAGGGTCACCCCCCTCCTTACACCCCTTCCCCAGGACGGCGGTCCGAAACAACGTTCAGCCCCCACCCAGTGGAAAAAAGCAGCTTACCCACGCATTGGAAACAACACACTAAAAGGAGCTCATAAAGCAATTGGAAATTAAAATTATTCTCTCAAAATTGTAATTTATTGTATGAAATGTTCGCACTTGATATTTCTAAAACATGAGATATCAAAAATTGGAATGGTTAAACGCAACTTAAAATACCTAGAAAGTGCCATTTCCTGCAATCTGGGAGGTATTTTTGTCAAAATTTTCTCGCTACGCTTCGCGCCAACCTATGGTGGCGCTCCGCTTAGATAGTGTCGGGGCATATTTTGGCCCCCCATAAATACAGTCCTGGACACGCCCCTGATTACCACATTACAGTATGAAAAAGTGTGTAAAATTATCATGCAAGCGGTATAGGTTTGTTCTGATCGCCTTCGAACAAACATGCTTTGCCTTCCAGTAGTCAAAACCGAGAGCATACCCCTTACAGGAACTATAATAAGCCTTTTCTCCATGTAACGAAAAACCAAAATGACTTCGTAGAGCAGGTTTTCGATTTATAATAGACCTGATGTATATGACATCAGAACAAAAATTGCGCTCTGGATGAATGTTAGCGCGACGTGTTACCGCAACTCAAACCAACATTTTCAGACACCTGCTTTGTGTGCCGATCAGTTGAAAGCGTCAGTCTACTATGCGCGCATGAGAGGTATATGTCGTCCGTGTAGTGTGTTCATTGTTTATCCGCAAAAATAACGTCAAGTGACGTCAAAGCATAAGGTCTACAATTTCATTTGAAATAAAGTAAACTTATTTCCTCCTTGAGCACATTTTGTATAGTAGTTCTCAGTTCAAATTTTGAATTTCTCTAATCATTCGCTTTATCTCGTCTGTAGCCAGATGTTAAGGTGTCTTGTTTGTGTCTTCTGTGTTTTATCTCTATTCTACAGTACGGTCGACCGGATCTTTGATTTGTTCCTTTAGTTAACTAGATGTTTCCTTGTTTATTGTGTACTTTCCTGTGTGTCTGTTTCATTGTGTATTTGTTACCCTAGAGTGGGCGCGAGATGGTACCTGTACCCAACACGTAATACACGGTGATAAAACAACATTTTGGTCCACTGGTAGAACCAACTTTTCTATATCAATGAAACAAAGGACTCGTAATCCAGGGTCCAGGGGTTTCGCAAAAGGTGACATGTGATCATTAATTTGATCTATAATGCAATAGTTTTAGTGAAATCGAGCTTTTCCCCCTATGGAATCAAGCCCAGACCTGCTTGTGGGCCCAGAGTTACACAGTGAACGTACCTGATTCGACTCCGTTTAAACTTACCATCATCGCAGCTCCCATGGTAAATCTGAGAGACACGTAGATAACGTAGTTAGGTGACAGTGAAACAGCTAATCCAAAGACAATGAATACCGTGAGAGAAATGAGTTGGGTTGGGCGTCGACCGAACCTGTCCGCCAGGGGTCCAGCGGAGACAGCACCGATTGCAAACCCCACCACAATGATAGACTGTGAAAGATCAGGGAGGTAATCTTTGGCACACACAAGATCCCACTGTGAAAGGAAAATGTAACGTTATAATCAATCTGAATATACACTGCAATCGTATTTTCATTGGCAACTGCATGCAATTTCCCCGGTCTAGCTTGATCATAAGAATCAAACTAATTTTTCTTAACCCCGCTTCCCCCATAGGGGATATAAAGCATTTAGAATTCCGCCTGTCATAAAAAACTATAGTGGAATAATTTTGTCTCACAACCCCGGCCAATTTCATAAAGCCTATATTTCTTTCGCATGAGCCACAAAGATAGGCTAAGGTATTTCCTAAAAAAATGTGCGGTTCGACGGCTGTCACGTGACATCAGATGGTGGCACCACCTACCCTTACTTTACTTTAAAAAAATCATATACTTAGAACAAGGTGCTGTTCCCTGCTTAGAAGAGGGTAACATCACTGGATCCCGAGCATAAGTTTCTTATTTTTCCTACAACTAATATCGCTACTTGGTTGACCTGAATTTCAACAGAAATATTCTGCAGAATAGGTTTTCATTATTTATTGAAGTAGGGCCAGATATTGAGAGCAACTATGTCAAAGTATTGTACCATTTTCCATGATTATTTTGTTATTATTTTATTTGTGTTAAAAGTTCCGTAGTTTTGTTGTTTCCGCCATCTTTGCTAGCCTGGCTTCCTGCATAAAATATGAAAACTTGTGCCTTGATAATTTAGTACAATTTTTATGAACAAAGGAAAGGCTTTTGATTGAAATTTATTGTTTAAGATCATTTCCTGTGTTTTACAGGCACATTATTTATATTTTTTTCTTATTTTTGTTTAGTTTTGTTTAGTTTATCCGTGTTGTTTTGGTTTAGTCGGTGCTTTGTCGACATCGTAGCTTACATGTACTCTTTTGCGAAGGCATGTTAAATGCAGCTTAAAAATAACATCACAAAAATGGGGATTGTGGAATTTTTCAATACTTTTATTATGATGATTTTGGAAAGATGTGATTTATTTTGGCGACCGTTTTGTTTTTTCACCATTTTGGTTGACCTAGATTTCGGCAGAAATGTTTCAAAATTAAATAAAACATGAACAAATATTAAGAGTACAATTTGTTTCGAAAATATTTGTAAAGATTAGTTTTCTTATTATTTCAAAAATACAAAATATTCAAAATTCTTGCTGCCATTTTGCTTTCGGCAGCCACTTTGAATGAGTGAGACCCAAAAATATTCCCTGTTGGCCTTGATATATTATCTTCAGGTTCCAAAAAATACTGGATCAGAGAGTTAATGGGTGTGTTGGGCTGGGCTGATGCCTGTAAAGTGCCTCTAACCCATGGACTATTGTACCGTGATCTATTGTTCACTAAGGAATCATTCTACAAGTGGTTGTTTATTTGTGTCGTACAGCGTTACTTTTCAATGTAACTGCGTCAAGTGAAGACAAACTTTACCCCAAGTAGGCCTACATTTTTTTTT
>WURT03648261.1:0-19270 GCA_009936505.3 Holothuria glaberrima | reverse complement strand
ATTTTATTTTATTTTATTTTATTTTATTTTATTTTATTTTATTTTATTTTATTTTATTTTATTTTATTTTATTTATTGTGTATTTTATTTTAGTTCATTTCATTTTATTTTATGTATTGTACATATTACAGTATGCTCAGGAATAAAATCTGATCAAAACCAGTGCCCTTTAGATTCTGATTCCATTTTACCATGTATTTTGCGTAATTGTTTTACTCTTATTAACTAAAGATTTCACAGGGAAATGAAATTTAAAAAAAAATAAAAAGGACATATCCAGAATACTTGTTTCCCATGTGCATGTTTATAAACAGGAAGAGGTACAATGAGATGAAACCATTCTGTATGTTAGATGAGGCTGCAACAAAGGGGCCCTAGCTATATCTGTATATGTTACTAAATAGCCAAGGATATATGAAATGGTCGTGCAGAGACCATGTTTCGATCAGCTGTTTACTATAATTCATTCAGTTTGGTATGTGGTTTTTCTAATTTTTTTGGTCAGTTTGCATTACCGTAAAACAGGGGAACTTTGGCATCCTAGGTAACATTGGCAGCTCGGTAAACTCATATTTCAAAGCGAAAAATCTGGCATACAGATGGGACACTGTGGAATGTTTTGGGTTTTTGTTTTTGTTTTGTTAGAAAATACCCTAAACCTCATGCATCATCAGAGGGATTTTTAAAATTATTTTGCGATATTTGGGAACGTTTTGAGCTATTTTTCTGAGAAATGACGTTATTTTGAGTCAGTGTTTCGAGGAAGTGCTCCTGGACCAGCTATACTAGGCCTATATCTTGACTCTTTGTGCGTTCCATGCAACTCTACAGACATCAATTGCCACAATCAGCGGTATTTGACACAAAGAATTTTATTTTGGTCGAATTTATGAAAATTTGAAGAAACAGTTTCAGTATTATAACAGGGCAAATGGTTGCTATGGTAACTATTGCATATGCAAAATCGGTGATGATTTCTGTCAGAATGTTAGAATAAAGCAACACCACATAGCCTAGGCTACATCTGTGACAGTGTGTGCTATTTGAGGTAGTCTACGCCCGTATGAATTGGGGGTGAGTCAAGACCTCTATACCAAGGTCCTATATGCCTATGTTGTTTTACGGTTACCAGTGTCATCACGTGATGTAAACAGACAAATGTATGTATAAGGTGTTTTAAATACAAGCTGACAGGGAGTAACTGCAGAATAGCCCATCAAATTTTGAGAAGTTTGCAGATTAAGAAATGGCGAGGGGTTCATGTTGTCAGGTGGGAGGGGAGGGCAGGGGCAACCCCTCTCATGTCAGGGAATGTCTGCCAATGTTAACAAAACAGCCCGAAGGTCATTAAGCAGTTTTTCATAGAATATTATAGCCCAGTGGATATACAAATGAAATTGATAGACACAACTCATTCACTGGCACTAAAGTTTCAGTCATTTCCCTTTGTTTTGAGAAGTTATCGCAATTAAACCTCAAAAACCTACCAAAGTTTCCCCGTTTACGATAGCATATTGAGTTTACTGCATTAAGCCTTCAAAGCTAAATACCAGAAAATACTATACTTGTTTTACAATTTTGGACTTGGACTCGGACTTGGACTCGAGACCACTGGACTCGGACTTGGACTTGGACTTGGACTCAAGCCCCTCGGACTTGGACTTGGACTTGGACTCGGACTTGAACTTATGGACTTAGACTCGGACTTGGACTCGAGCTTGTTGGACTTGACTACAGTCCTGCTACTTTTTCTGTGACTTAAATATTGACATTTTTGATATAAAACACATTCAATTGTATTTGTACGCCCCACACGCGAATGTATGCATAGACATGCATATAATATACACATCAAAACCTGTTTTTCCTCAGTTTAGTCAGATTGTGTTAAATTTATAGAGCAGTTATATCCATTTTGTTTTTATCACAACTTTCTGCCGGTTGTATGTTTGTGTATGGACCTTAGTCCGTGACAAATGGCGATGATGAAAGTACAATCGCCCAGCCACGCATGACTGCATGGCTGTGAACTGTTGCAGTGTATGTTACATACAATACATATTGAGAAATAGTGTAGCTACCACAGATAAAATAGTCTCAAAAGCCATATGTTAGAAGCTTACTGTTAAAGAATATTAGATAAAAATACAATTAACCTTACCGTGTATATACCTTTATAAAATGTTAACAATCTACTTAATGTAAATATCAATGTCATTCAATTACCAACAGCCTACTAAATCAGCTCCTAATCAAATAAAAACTACTTTATAAAAGGTTTGATTAAATAATGTGTAAATCCCTTGTACTTAGACTGCAAAGCCAGACGTGGTTTGTCACAGAGTCCGCGAAATTTTACGCTTTGCTAAAGAAGTCAAGAAAGAGTAAGCTAACCATGGAGCGTTGGAAAGAGTTATAACTGTAACAACCGTCTGTGTTTGTTGCCCACTTGGCGGCCTGTATGTTACTCTTGCTCGTGTAACTACACTCACAATAATGACGTCAAGTCCACGAACTTTGCGCAAGGATTTCCATCGTTTTGTGTACAAATTGCAAACAAAGAAGAAACTCAAATATTCAACAACATTCAACTAAAATCCCCTTAGCAATTCTCATTAACATATCATACACCTCTAGCATGGGCGTGGATCATGGGGGAAGGGGGACGCGTCCCCCTCACTTTTTTGGAAGGGGGACATCGCCAAAAAGGCCCCCACTTTTCAAAAATGATGAAAACTAAAACTGTGATTACAGATTGACAATACATATTAAGAGCTAAATTTTGCCCAAATATGGCACCATTTGCCATATAGACACCTTCTAATTTCATTTTTTCTTCAAAGGAGAAGGGTTCCCCCTCCCCTTAGAACCCTCACACAGGACAGCGATTCGTACATGGTAAAAAGTCTAACAATTTACTGTTCACTCACTTCACGAAGTGTAGTTAGGATTTATCCCAGGAACTGAGTAAAAAATTCACTTAAGCGAGCAAAATGAAAAAAAAAAAAAACTTCCCAAAAAAGTAGAAATTCTTGGTGACATATTCAATTCAAATTTAGCACCGAATGTAGCACCATTTTACATCTAGCCCACCGTACATGAGCAGAAATTTTCCACCCAGGGACACCCCTCCCCTGAGACCCCTCCCCTAGGACAGCGATTCGCAAATGGTGAAAAGTCCCCCACCACACACTTTTGGAAATGGATCCACGCCCATGACATCTAGCAGTTAGTGATTTCCCTTGCTTTCAATTGTTTGACTGCTGAAAAATGGAGCCTAAGAAAAAGAAATGAAAGATGTCGTTGTTTCTAAAGGAATTATTAAGAGTTTGAACTAAACTATTTAAACCCTCTAATGTTTGTATTCATTTATCAGAAACAATCGGCAGTCAATGAGTATGAAGGTGTAACCCATTTCGAAAAGTTGCGATCATAAACCTCGCAAATGGGTTACAGTTTGAGGGTGCATGGAGTATTTTTCGGGTTTTTCGCTTTATGTAGTATTCGGGTTTATTTTTTAAGGTCTGGTTAAACTGGATTTGTGATTTTCATACTATTACACACCCAGTGAATACTTTTTTGATGGGGTACACCCCTTAATTTCATCGTAAATCATCAGTTTATGGGACTGATGTCTATGAGCAAAAAACCATTTTTCATCCCAAATTTACATAGTTTAGAGAATTAATCCTTGTAGCCACAGATATATTTACACGGCTAAACGCGTTTCTGAGAGCTGAGTGTCATAGGTAGCAGGAGGAGAAAATTGGTTTTATTTGTATGTATAGGTTTGTCGTAAACCGAGTAGGTGTAGGCATGAAATGGGAAATTCCCAAATAATGACGTCACAAAATTTCAAAATCGTCAAATATCGTGTATTTCTAATAAAAATCGGCATTTCATGATTTGTTTTCACCCAGACATATCATATCGAAGCATAATTAATTAAGCTTACCGTAATTGGAACAATTTATAAATTTTGGTATAAAATGAGCAAATGATCGTTATGTGTATAGAACTTTTCGATATGCATGGAAGGCGATCACGGGAGGGGGGTCAGGGGAACAAGGTCCCCCTCAATATTTTAAGTGGGGACATAATATCAAATGTCCCCTAATATTTAGAGGTATGAAGGAAAATAAATGTTGTTTTACACATTTTCGATATGAATAATTGTGATATAAGCCTATTTATGGCAGCTGGTTAAGATCTTTAGATCAGAAATAAGTGGTCTGTGTCCTCTAGAATGCACCAAATTGCTTGGCTCCAACCCTTGGCAATTGCACTGAAAACTTGGCAGCCAGTATTTTTAAAAACATCATGTGAAGGATATTCCCCCATGCTATAATTACTATAAATTTTGTGTAAGTTAAGAAAACAATGATCTTGTATCACTCCCTTCAAACCGTTAAGAGAGGTTTTATTATGTATGCACATCTAATTGGTATTAAACTCTAGTCTTAAAGGCATTTTCCAGTGGCATTTCACAAGAGTCTCTTGTGAAAGAGAAAAAATTTCCAATTCGTGCCCTCCAAACCCCGTAGCAACACTCTCTTCCTAAGTCGAGATATTTCATATTAAAGAGTGCTTATGTTTGTCAAAAAATACCTCCAGTTCTCATCAAGGTCACAGATTGTTTTGTACAATGGGCACATTGCCTCAGATTCTTTTTGTTTTTTTTTATAATTGAATGTCCTGTTTGTCCGTGAAATTTGATACTTTTGGAATGTTTGAATATGTTTCCATGTAGATTTAGCGTAAGTCTACACCATATGTAGGGCATAAAGAAATTCAATTCTAAGTCAATGACATCACAGATTTCCCAAAATGCACTTTATCTAGAGAAAAAATTGCATTCCTTTGAAAATTTGTTTGTATCGGCCAAATGCTGCAAGCTATTGAGATGCGGTTTTTACCTCCTAAAGAGGAACATTTTCTAAATTTTTTGGACTACTAAATTTTGTCTCTGGAAAATCCCTTTAACTATGTAAATAATGTTTTGCAATGTCTTTGCTTCAGCGAATATTAAACATGAACAGAACACATTGACTCTCTGTTAGTCTTTATTCATAAACAAGCAGGGTTTTCTTCATTTTTAAATATAAATTTTGATGTAATTTTTATTACAGTGTATTTTTGGGTGTATGTGGGGGGTACTTTGAGACTGGGTCTTAAGATTCTCGTGCAGAAAAGTCAGTCGCCAATTTCTTCTTACATATACAGGCTGGCTACTATAACACTTGCTGAGGGTATTTTTAGTCGCCAGATTTAATTTTAGTCGCCATTGCGACCATGGCGACCGGAATTGCAAAGGGTCGCTTGGCTTACAGGGGCGAAGCCCCTGGACCCCAACAGGGAACCACCATTGGTCCCCTGTACCCCTATATTGGTCCCCTGTACCCCTGGCTGGAGGGGCGAGGTGTTCACTCAATAAGGTTTCCCCTAATAACAGATCTCCGCCCCTGGAGTAACATATTCATTCGAAAGGTTGCCAAGAAAAAGAGGTATAAGACTTGCAATCACAAATCTGTCCTCTTTTTGTAAAAGTCTATTACAAGGGACTCCTTAACTTTCACTTTCAGCATGGGGGTCAAGAACTTCTAAAATGTGTGTATGTGTCTTTAGGGTTGGGGATATGAGTCTTAGCAGAACTATAATTCAAATGCAAAACCCTAAGGGATGAGGGGTTGGATTAGATTCTAGATGTTCTGTGGTGTGATCCGAGATAATAGCACAACATTGTAATCCAACGTACCTACTTGATTCCATAGTTTGCAGGATAACTGATTCGTTGAAGTCAAGCTCGAAAATAGTGAAAACATCATGGGGAAAATGCCTCAGATTATACTGTAGATCACCTGGCCTCCAATTTTCCTTGGACACTTAAATGAGCCCCGGATCCCGCTCCTCTAGGGATTCTGATTCACGCTTAAAGTAGTTCTTATCAAGGTTATGTCCCCCTCCCACCTCATTTTTGAGAAACCGTTGACGCTTTTGCTCACAGAAGTTATGCAATAGTCGTCCATAGAGCGCTTGCCTGCACGGTCAACTGCCAATGTTGCCACCTAACTAAAACATCACGTGTCCTCTCTGTCTGTGAGTATGTCTGCTTAGTAGGCATACATGACCAGATGACAGCGGTTCAGTCACCTTCAGTTTGTGATTTTTATGAATGAAAATGACGGTTTTTACGATTTTAGCCATTTTAAGCTACAGAATCGTGTTTGTGCCTAATATGTCTTTGTTAAAGGTTCTGAAAATATTGGGAGTACAAACAATGGGATATCACCCACTTAAGAGGTGGTAGGGGGCATCTGTCCCCTTCTCCCTCCTGTTGGTGCCTTTCATCAAACCAACACTAACAATGCCTAAAGGGCAAAAGCAGTCCCCCCAAACTTATTTTAAACAACTGATAAATGTCACAAATTTCCTCTTATTTCTCTTCCAAATATCTTTCATGATACTTTAGGACATGAATATTGCATATCTAAGGTAAACCAAGCAGTTGTTCCTCATAAAATTCACAATTGGGTGAGTCACATGATTCTCAAGAGTCATTCATGAAATAGGGTAGTTCTACTACACTAACACATCTTGGGGTGACTGCATTTCCCCCTTTAATGTATATTTTAGTTTTACAGTCTTGTGCCTCTCTGGTTTTACCAACTGTTCCAAGGAGGGCATGCACCACATTTAAGAGAAAAAAAAAACATTTCTCCTGTATGTTTTATGTAAAGTATTAACAAAAATACTAGCTCTTTAAGTTTGATTTCTCTCCAATCGACCTATTCATGTGTGAGACTGCAAATTATTTAGATGATTGTAAACCGACCAAAGGCTTTACTTGCTAATAACAGCCTCTGGAATAGATAATTGGAAAAATTAATGTACCATTGCACACCCTACTGAGACTTGGAAGTCACTAACAAAATGATCCGATACTTCTTCAACGAAATATATAAAATTTCACAGTCATACTTGAGTATTAATGTTAAAGCATATTTTCGTTTTCTCCTAGGGAAATGTGTACAACGGTTTTGGTTTGAACTAAACGAGCAGCAAAGTGTTCCAATTAAATCTGCTAGAATAGAACGGACCATGTTAAATAGTGCTGTTCAAGGAGATTTATTCACGGAAAAATGAACACTAACACTCGATGTCTCTATGCTGCAGAGATAGATAAACCGGTGTATTTAGGTGTAGACAGATAGACTTAACTAAATAATTTCAGTACTGTAACAGGACGGGAAATCCTTGCAGAAAAAGTTATTTTCCCGGCAAAGTCATTACGAGTAATTGACTGTGACAAAATTGTTGGCATTTTTTTGTATTATAAACAATATCGTAATACTATTGTTATATATTTCTATAAAAAACATTTGCCATTTTTTTACATTTTAAGAGAGTACTTTGCAAGGACTTTCATTTTAATAAAATAGTGACTTCAACCATTGTCAAAGGTATTTTGTGTTCCATTTTAATACATGAAGTAGCTAAAAGTTTTTCGTTTTGCGTACTACAATGTAATTAGTAAGGAACATATTTGTGTAAATGTCCTCCAAGGTACCATGCAACTTACCTCTTATTTTCTTTGTTTAAGGTTCTTCAACACTACCGTAATACGCATATGAACAAAACCTCCTCCATCCTTAGTACCCAGACTTTAGTTTCAAATTTTCAACAACAAAAAAATCTTACAACGCTTCTTATTTCATCCAGTTTCATTTTTTTGTAATTTCGGCTCTTTTTTATCGAATTATATGACTAAATTATGCTGATCTTGACTCAGTAAATGAGCGTATATAATCTTTCACGGAGTGATCATATAAGCTTTGATTTTGCTGGTATTTGCTCTTGATTTTTTCGAAATTTAAATAGTAATTCTTGCGTTAACCTATTTGTTGAATAATGATGATCCCGTAGGTCGAGAGTATTCCAATAGGCGCAACAGGGAAGGGGCGGGAAGGGGAACACCTTTTCAAATAACGTGAACATTTCTGAATGTAACTGCACCTTTGTTAAAAAATGCATTGTTTAATTTTCAGAGGAATTAAGAAAGGTCCAAACTGAAAAAAATCTATTGGGGGAGGAAGCCCAGACCTCCCATAGATTTCTTTGCAGCCATAGGTGCTTGATTTACGCAGTGTTACACCGCCGAGATAAGGCTAAATGGTGGCATCAGTATTTACCCAACGTCGGGTGGGTAGGTGTAGGCGGGTGTGTGGGGGGGGGGTTAACTGGCGAAGGCAGAGGCAGGGGAGGAAACAAGAATGACCAATATCAACTAAGTATGCATAACATAATAGCCCTGTTCAGTTTCACAAGTTCTACTCCGTCTGTTCCTTACTAGCCTTGCTTCTTTCATTTACTCACTGGCATTCCCAACATATTTCGCCAGTACCACCCATGTACCAACATGCTTTATGGTGTCTATGCATACAGCCAGCATTCTGTACTATTTACGCATCTATCGAAAGCTTTAATGGCAGACCCCAAGCAGCTTGAGAGACAAATTGATGCCATTACAAAAAGGAATCGCCATGAATAAAAATCAAATAAATTTTAAGTGTTTGTCAACTTCAAGAAGCCACGGACGGCAACACACTTTTTAATGAATTTTTTTACAGGTATGTTGAAGTCCCTGTCAATCTAGTGTCAAATTTAACTTTGAAAAATGAGAGATAAAAGCGATGAACATCTTCAAATTCACGATTAAAATTTTATCTTTTTCTCCATTATAAGGAAGACTAATCTTTACGCTTGAGTACTTCATCATTTCAAATTAGTGTTGAAGAATTATTTCTATTGTACTTGTTTATTCGCTTACTGAATAAGAATTTTCCTAAAACTTTTAAAGCCGAGCAAAATTACATAGAAAAAAAAGAAAAACGGCTGGTAATTTATGCAAATTATATTTGAAAGAGAATTTAAATCACGTTATTGCTGTCTTTTTTTTTTGATTAATCAAGATGACAATTCCGCCTTTCGTGTCCCTCTAAAAGTAATTTAATCGTGGAGATAAGACATAAATAATGAATTTTATTGGGAAGTTGACCTTTTTATAAAATCGAGAATCAGTAACCACTATGTCAAATCTTTTCAGATGTTTATGAAATTTGTACAAATTTACTTGATTGAAAATGGTCAAATAGCAAAAACATTTTAGTATTTTATATTTCTTGAAATAGTCAAATTACAAATTTTTGGTGGCAATCAAAGTTGGCCCCAGGAATAGTTTGTGAAACTGAGTTGAAGAAAATTTCAATGTAAACATGAACGAGGTTGTAGTCAAATGTATATAAGTTTGTAACGTGCACCCTAACCAAACTTCATGTCTTTTAAGAATATTTTTTGATCTACCATGATCAGAAGGATATTGAGCCTAACGACACCTTTGTCTTTATTTGCTCATCAGTGGTTACAAACCACAAGATATGTAAAGAATATGGGGTAGGTGAGATTTGCAACTCCATGAATTTCCTTCTTCATGGTTTTAGTGTGGTAGCCTGTATTCAAGGGCGACGATTTGTTCACAGTATGGGGGGCATGACCCCATTTTCAAATTATTTAGTGTATAAAAAATCAAAGTCAATGGACGATTTCTCAAACATTGGGGGGCATGTCCCCTGTCCCCAGGGATCGCCGCCCATGCCTGTATTGATCCTAAGGTGGGACGCTATGTTGAAAACCAATTCAAGTCTTGAGTTTGTAAAAGGGAGAGCAGTTTGAAGAAATTTACACCGGTAGAGCAGCTTTCTATCACAGAAGTTCTACTGAGAGGTAGACGGGGAACTAGTAAGAGTTTAAAGGGAGTAAGCAGTAACCCCAAGTATATTTTCACATATCAACTTAACCTGAAAAATCTCTAATCCTTTCTCCTACAAGTATTGGAACACAAATATGACTTTTTAAAGGTAAACTAAGGGGTGTTGCTTCATGAATTTAACAATTTAACAAATTTTGTCACACGATTCGAAACAGTCATTCATCATTTATGAAAAAGGATACAATGGTATACTAATTAACTTTGTGATGACTGCAGTCTTGGTTTTAGCACTAGTAAAAGGAGACTCAGAATTTGATTGAAACTTGGGGGTAAACGGCACACCTATAGGAAACAGTGAACACATAGTGTATACTTACTGATTTTAGAAGGAGGATTCAAAAACTAGATAACTGATGGCTGGGAGAAGTAACCTACTTGATCCGGAAAGAAACAAAGAAGAGTACCATAACCAAGAAAGTATGACACTCCAATTAAATTGGTACGGTATATCCTGATACTCCTCAGCATTCTTGAGTGGAATTTTTCAATCAAGTAACAAATTTTTGTTGCCTAATTGTTAAATTTATGCAGAGTAGGCCTTATAACTCTTAAGATTACACTTAATACTAAAATACTTGTGATAGGAGACATCGTAGAAGATACGTAATGGGAGAAATAAATAAAGATTTGTAAGATTTAGCTGGTGTTTTAATGTAAAGTTGGGCTGACTGCTACTTCCCTTTGAGCAATGCGTTATCTGCACATTTGTTAAGCAGGCCTGTAATTTTGCTTTTTCACGGTTATGAAAGGCTTTTATAACGATATCGTTTCTTTCAGAATAAATATTAAATGGAATGGTATGGTCTATGAAACCACCAAGATGCTGATAAAACTGATCAGTTTTTGCAAACATCCGACATCTTTCTTGGGCTGATTATACATACCATAATACCAATAAATTCGAACAGCCTATATTAGTGGTCTTCATTAAGTCATTCTTGCGACGGGGTTGCAGTAAAAACGCATTTTATCTTCCATAAACGTCCACTAAATTACCCTTGGTTGTAAATGTTTTATATGTATTGTGGTAATCTATACAGCCCTAATTACTTGTTACACGCGCGGAATCTTTCACAAACCGAACATGCCAAGTGAAATGAAGCATGTTGTCTCAGCCTGAATGAAACATTAAAAATCAGGCCATCTATTTTGCAACTAGGAGACTTTAAAGCAATCAGGCTTATTTATACTCCCTTTCAAATGTACTTACAAGGCTTATTTGAAAATATTTTAATGTCGGTTTAAAATGGCAATTTTCTCGTGTAATTTAACATACAAAGAAATGATTTCAAAAGTTTTACCAGGTTACGGTGTTTAACTCGAATACATAAACATGCATAATCATCGTTTGTTATCAAAGATGTTGGTTTACAAGCTTACTATCCGTTTTTTTGTCTTGTTTGAGAAGAAAAGTCACGGGGAATGCTTCTAATGTCACGTGCGAAATATAGGAAGTAAAATACTCATTCTGAGTCTACGACATCCAGTTTACTTCGGTTGATTCCAAATAAATAGTAAAACGGCTTGTCATACAACTACAGCATTATTTGTGGAGTGGTACGTCAATAAAAGTGACACTCAACCATCATAGCATAGTTGAAAAAGCTTTCTTTGAGATCACGATGAACTTCACGATATAGCTTGGACACAAGTTAATGGGGGCTTTTACCATTACGATGACATGTTATGTTAAACGATTTTTGGTCTGACCAAGGATTTGTCACTTGTGGTAACTCCCTGCAGTCTCCCACAATCATGATCGAATTTTGAAAAGATGCATGTATTTAAACTCTTGTCAAATCCACACTTCATGGATTGAAGTATTGCTGACAGAATACCCTAGGAATTGATACAGGAAATCAGGGGTGGGGATCTGTTTAAATTATTGGGGGACACCTGCTTGAGTGAACACCGTGCGTCTCCGACCAGGAGTACAGGGGACCACCATAGGTCGCCTGTTGGGGTCCAGGGACAAAGCTCCTGAAAGCCAAGCGATTTGGTGCATTCTTGAGGACACAGATCACATATTTCTGATCTAAATTTCTCCCCATCTACCATTAATAGGCTAATATCACATTTCATTCCATATCGAAAATTTGTGTAACAACACTTATTTGTTCTGCATACCTCTAATTATGAGAGGGACATTTGATGCCATGTCTCCCCACTAAACTAGTGAGGGGGACATGTCTCCCTCTCCCCGGCCCGTGATCGCCACCCATGTAGGCAATCACTTCGTAGACACAAAATTTATGACAGCAAGAATAACAAGGCTATGGTAAAAAGAAGGTCCATTTACAAAAAAAAACCAATAACTAGAAAAAGGAGTAGGCCTATCAAGCAAAAATACACTAATCCTAATCGATCAAATATTTGTGTTTTCGTTGCACGTAACCCGTGTTGTCCAAACCGTATATACTGTTCTACAATATAAATCACTACGTTCATATTCCGACTATCACCTATAATATCGTATCTAAGGGGAAGTGAAATTTAACCACTGAGGACAGTTCACGTCATTAACGAGAATCAAATTTCAGACGAGATTAACAGACTCGGAGTTAAATCACTAATTTTGTTAAGTGTCATCATTGGCAGCTTTTGAGAGAGTTGTTGTACTTGAACAGAAAATAAATTTCAAATCTTACCGCATATCTCAAACCTTGAGCCTCAAGAGTCACGTATTAGAATTGTCTTTCGAGGCTAGAACCGACGTAATTTGGATATTTCGGTGGGACTTGGATCGAAAGATCCAGAATCACACTAAACACGTTATAGTGAAAAAAATGAAAGGAATTATGTTATTCAACGGGAACCCATGTTACCGTAGAGTTCGGCTTTGAACTTATCTTCGGTAACGTGGGGTAATAGACCTACGTTGTTATAGTATGCCCCGCATTCCGATTTTGACGAAAACTCCTTATGTGTTCCTTCTGTGAATAAATATCAAACAATTTCAATAACATGGCAACTTCTTTAAAAGATAAGTTAAAAAACTATACAAAATGTAGCATCCAATTGCATGTAGGGAAGCTCAAATATTGAAAACATTTTCGAAATGGGAGGGGACATCACTTCCTCTTTGACACCTCAGTAAATTGGTCTGAATGTATAGAATGCCTCCCTAGATAAGCTAGATAAGAAAAACTTCCTATACCTAATGCATGAACCAGCCCCTTTGAAGAAGAACAATATAACAATGAATCAGTATCTCCATAACATGAAGTAGCATGTATGAAATTAAATCTAAGCTCTGTTAAAAGCTTTCAACCAGCACAATTCAAGTATCGTCAATCGTTTTCTAGAGCTGATTAGGTAGTTGTACATTTCAGTGCTACCCGCAAATGTGCAAGCACTAACTGAAGTAAGAACCCCGAATACTCTTGGGTGAAATATTAATCTTAGTATTCCAAGAGGGTCCATTCAAATATTAAGACGCCCTTGAGATACCGTGCCCATGGCAATAGTCCTTCTTGTTGTAATCTTCTCTACTGAGTACTGGTACAGAATAGAGAGTTATTCTATATCACATGACCTACTAGTAGGTCATGTGATCTACAATATAGTACCCGTGTATTGCACGGATGGGAAATGTAGGGTCTTGTGCTCAGTAAGAGCTCTGTGACGGAGAAGCCCGTTAAATAGCTATACCCTCCACAGAGTTGGAAGGGTCAAGCGAAATGAGTTTAGAGGCACGTTGCCCTAGTTTTCCTAGAAATGACCAAGGGCCAATGTGAAAACAAAATCACAACTAAATTATTGCCCTTATAGGCAGGCCCGTAGTCAAGGGTGACGGGGGTGGCGAAGCCCCCTTGAAAATTGTTTCCCCCTATAGAAAGTTTTCAAGCTGCCGTTGACTGAATGCATTTTTACACATTTGGTCCCCCTGAAAATTTTTCGCCCCCTTCAGTCCCTTGTCTGGCTACGGGCCTGCTCCTAGGCTAAAACGTCCCCCTCCAATGTTGTTTCAGATACGAAGCTCGGGCGCTCTTTGTCCAACAATTTCAGCGGGAACAAACCGAAACCTATAATAAAGAGCCGTTCGCCAACCTATAAAAATTGTTGTCTGGCTACGGCACTGAGTTGTGTCTGCAACTTTTCAAAAGCTACCTAAACAGTCCCTGCTTCCTTCGATTGCAGTTTCAAAATACATACCACGCTCTGTAAAAAGATTCTTGGGTTGGCATTCACCGTGTGAGGCTTAATCACAAATACTTACATGTCTGTTGCAATGGTATGGATTTTTTCCAAAAATTGGGAGGGACTAAAATGCTCTAACGCCAGAAAATGAGCAAATTATGATAGCTTTAAATGCACGTTTTACTTTTTTCAGACCGTGCAAGATTTAAATCACATTTCAACAAAATCATTTTATAGGTTTCTGGTGAGTTATTCTCTCTTAAGCAACTTCTACCCCTTTAAGATGATGTGTTTTCCAAACCTCACCTCATCTTTCTTTATTCTGCTGAGGTATTATCATGTTATGAACCCCATAGCCCCAGTCCATATTTATCTCCACATCAGCGTTCTTATTCCACTCAATCCCAAACATCACACAGCAGTGCTTACTACTTGTTTAGAACACGTCTTAGTCAATAGTTACATTACAATGTATAGGTTGCAAGGAAGAACTTTCACTTGTACCAGGGAGCTGATGCAGGGAGATTGCAATTCTGCAGGAAGTAGTATATCAATCAAATTGTCACTATACACTTTGCTGTATTGTATGACATTGCAAGGGTTGTATCTGTCTAACCTTAGCCTATGTATATGTTGTAATGGAGACGGGCAGAAGAAGCTGCGACCATTGTATCTTTGCCATGATAAAAAGTGTGTCTCTTTTCTTGAGTGAGTAAAGATGTTGGATTTCCCTATCATGAAATACTCCTTTAGAAATTGATTACATGTTTGTAGTGCACTTAAAACAAAACTACTCATAAACACGTGTACCATGTTTAATATCTAATTAAATTTACAGTATATTTTACCAATTGCTTTCGGCCTTTTGTTTCAATTTTTGGTAAACATTTATTCAAGACATTATTCTCGCTTACATGATCATTATATCGGTATACTCACACAGGTGGATCCAGGGTGTTACAAAATCGAAGGCTAACTCCGTGAGGCACAGTTCGGAGCCACGAGCGCCAAATGCATGAGGCTACGATAAAAGGGGAGGTCTGGTGAAAATTTACATTAGACACTGCTCAGTCTTATTTCCTGACATTTAGCAATTAAAGTTAGTGTATATAAAGTTTGTGGTGTAGTTTTGAAACTGTCTCCAAAAAGAAAGTGATGCCGAAGAGGGGGGGGGGGCGGCAAAGTCGGAAAATCCCTCTCTGGATCCCGCCCCTGATTCACGTGATAATTTCAAATATGGAAAACAAAGAGCAATTATTTTGACGGAACTCGTCAATACAAGTCTTGTAGGGATTTTTGTCCAACACAGGGCTTGCAAACATCCGTTCTTCCTCATTCAACTGGGTGATGAACTGTCATCCTTACCCGCAAACCTCATGTTAAAAATTTTCCCATAATTTCAATCAAAGCAATTCTAAATGAGTTGCTAAACAAAATTTTCACCTCTGGGCTTCAAATCATATTTCTATTAAATCACAACTTATTTTGTCAGCTATTATTTGTATTTCTCATATTTTCCTTTCACGCGTTCATCATAAAGTACGTTGCCAATGTTTTGCCCGATTTCTTCCCTTGGATTATTCTTCTGATCCAATCATGCCGTGGAAATTGCCAACGTCAAAGCGTACCCGCTGACTTAGTAAAGAATACATTTGCTATCTTTCTTACCTGGGGATATATTTAATAACACATTGTTTCTTACCACAAGCCGCAGGAAAGACTTGAAAGTTATTTTGACAGACTATCAGACAGTATAGCAGTTCCCTGATAAAGACATCATAATATTTCTCTGTCCAGTAATGCAAGACTGTCACAGCTTCCTCATCAATATGCAAATTTAACCGCAAACTTTTACCATAATACAACCGCGAGGTAATTTAGTAATGGCCAAGGAGATAACTATGGATGAAAGTGTTGGCGTTGCTTGAATACACTGACTGAGGGGGTAGGTTCATACCATATAGCGCAAAGCTATGAAAGTTGAATATTGTCAACTCTGAGCTATGTCCATGATTGGCCAGAAAGGGCAAGTGATTACCATATATGGTTCGTACAGTTTTTTAGCCCGTGTAAAATTTGTAAGTATGACCAAGCTATGATATGTGATTGACCTCAGCACGAAATAGTTACCGCCAAAAATTTCAATTTCAGCAAATAATCCTGAGTAATAATTACTAACTTTTAGGCAATTTACACACGCATTGTTGATTTTGAATTAAAACCGCAAGAAGTACTTTATGTGGGTAAATATACTTTGAGGATTATTGAAAGAATGTAGACGTATATCATTTCTGTCTGTCTGACCTATATATTATTTGTCTTCAGTTAAGATATCGTGATTTGGTACTTCAGTTTACTCTTGGTACGACATCCCACTGAATGCAAGGGAATCTTCCCAAATTTCTATGAGAGTCAATTTGCTCATGATTTTGACAATTTTCTTGGTTATTATGATGCTGCTTTGTACGTCAATTTATAGGATATGCAATCTGTAATAAACCGCTGTGTGCGTCAAGCCTACAGAGTAAAGGGTCGTTTTACAACTGGCTTAACTGTTGAAGTACGGATGTGCGGGTTGAGATTAATAACATAGGTCTATACAAGACTTCGTTTATCCTGACACACCCTCAACATAATAGTTTATTGCTTTGGGATGTAACCTTATTCCTCTTTACCGGATTCGAGTTTAAATTTACATGTTTAAATACATGTTTAAATACATAAATGTAATAGAAAATGTCCCATTGGCGATGTAAGAGCAGGGATGGCCTCCCTGGTAGGAGAAAGCTTGCGTAGGGATGTAGTCACTGAAACAGGTTCATATTGATGATTTTGTCGGGGAGGGGGTTAGACCGCACTTGCCAAGCGAAGACGGAGCTCCGCCGGACCTCAAAGCCCTCCCTATGGGCGTATGGACCAAGGGCTGGCCTCAGGGCTCTTGGTGGGTTTCAGAAAACGCCTCAGTAGAGAACCGCGAGAAGAAAAGACCCCACAGGTAATTTCTGTGCATTAACTTTTCGTTCTTGAGTCAGCCCCCTCCTAGTCAGCGCTAGGTGAAACATATTGTGGATAATACAGTTACAAGCATAGGCGTACGGGGGTCAATTTTTCTAAGGGGTGAGGTAAGTTTTTGCCCAAATATCGAATTTTGATATCAATTTGCCCGAATTGTTATTAACTTATGTAATGTAATTTATCAATTTTTGGAGGGGCCCGAAGTGGGAGGGCATATGCCCTCCTAGACCCCCCGCCTCGTACGCTTATGGTTACAAGCGAAGTGTTCTCACAAACGGAGTAATACATTGCTTCTTAATTTCTAGGCTTTCAAGAAGCAATGTATACCGCATCACTTTCAGACGCTACGGGCGTACCGAGCAGTGGGATCGAACAAGAGAATTATGGCCGAAATTTGTGACAAAGACCTCTACGTTACAGTTAAACCTGTCCACATTTGCAGAAAGTTGGGACATGCAGCAAAACTGTTAATTAGTTTCATCTTATCTCCAGTGAAGCCGTTTCAAAAAAAATAAATAAATAAAAATAAATCCCTCCACGTTAACTTCTCCACCTACAAGTGATGTTTTTCTTCAAAACTAAGTCAATGGTCAAATGTGAGAAGATTTCTACTCAATCAATGTTCAGTGTTCCTCCTCTGAAGTTTCACCAACCGTGAGACTGTCAATTTTGTACCCAGATGTAACCGTGAGACTGTCAGTTCATCATCTGCCCAGAGGCTTCATGTTTAATATACGGATCACGGATCCCTTTTTGATTATTGCAAAAACAAATCAGATTCTGTTTTTGCCTACAGAACAATTTAAGTAGTAAACTCACTCCTTCAACCCTCCAATGCATTTACAAATCTCTTATACTATACTTTTGACGTGTTTTTGTGACAGTTCACCATTGCACTTATGTCATATTGTACACATAGCTGTATAGAGGGTATTCACCCGTAAGCTTCATCTCACATTAACCCTGTCCGTCCTCTTACTTGCCTCAGAGAAAAATTCTCTCTATGAGTCTGAATTATTAAGAAGGAGGAGGTTGCAGGTGATCATCGTTCTTTACATACTCTTTCATTTCTTCTCAAAATCCTGTTCTTGTCACAAACTCATCTTTCTGATGTGGCTGTTTCTTTCATTAAACTCAACAGTTGACATCTGGTTTTGTCATACATACCGACACAGGAAATCCATCATCTTAAATATTCTTCTTTAGTGAATGGGGGTTTACCTATATGACGGCATTTAATATACTGATACAGGCTCTTGCCTTGTACGGGTATCAGGTATAGTGTTATGAGGCTTTATGACACCAACCGAGTTGATCAACATGATGAAATATTTCTTCCTGGATATCATGTTCACTACCGTCACAAAAACATTTTGTTTATGGCATGACATCATACAATGCAAGTAAAAGGGTAGACCAGTACTACAGAATGGTGCTATGGTTGCTATACCAAGAAGAACTTATGTATGACGTTAATATACTCTGTTAAGAAGGGATTGAAAATCAAGCGGGACGAAAATATAGGCCTTTTCATGGTCAATACTGTGGGTTGGGACTTTTCAGTTTTACTTTCCAAATGGTAGAGTAAGGATTCCTTATAATATACAAATAGCATTTTATCTTGTCATGAAGAGATTTTAATAAACATTATGACATCATGCACCAATGGTAATCTGCGACTGCCTCGTCAAAAAATTATTTCGCCCCGAGTGAAAGAGGTTGTAATATGCATATTTAAAGTCTTGCTACGTTTCACTATCATTCTACTTTCAAGAGTAGGTCTGTATAGATGGAGTCCCTAAAATAAATTTTAACTGAGATGATATTTACAGGGAAGTCCGAAAAGCGTTGTAAACATGTGGATGAAGTGGAAAAATGACATCACAAGGTTAGACCCAAATTTGCATGAAATCATAATTTTAGTTAGACTGTTAGAAGGGTATTGTTTTCAATCTTGCTATTGCTACTGTCATTACTTGCAATACAGCTTACTAATTAATTCGCAAACGAACAAACATTTTCTTTACTTAAAGACTACTATCGAGTTTGATCTTGTTAGTTATTAAAACTTACAAAATTTATTATGAACATGCAGTAACTTTCGCTAAGTCCTACTGTTGTATGCAAAATCGTTTACGGGCTTCCAGATTGTTCATCAACAGTTTACAATTTTGGCAAATCACAACTCATAGGAAGACAACACATAAGTAGGAAATTTTTCCTGGCAGAATTTGCTATACTCCGTATTTTTGACCTTGCAGATCCACGTCCATTCAAATCAGTATATAT
>WURT03648250.1:0-19271 GCA_009936505.3 Holothuria glaberrima | reverse complement strand
GCTTACATCATAACTTGTGGATTTGACTCGATCCGAGATGAAGGAATTTTTTACGGAGAAGCACTGAAAGCAGCAGGCGTAGAGGTGGAGTGGAAGCATTACGAGGAAGCCTTTCATGGAATCTTCTGGGCAAGTCCAACTTTTGTATTTGAACTGGGGGAGCAGATGAGAAAAGAAGCAATGAAATATGTGAAAAGAAAACTTTGACTTGAACTGTATTTCCGATTAAAGTGGTTACGTAAAGCCTTCAATACCCAATTCCAAGGATAAAATGGGGAAGTGAATTGCAAGTTGTTGTGTGTGCTTCCAGCGAAAAAAGAATGATCTACTTCGCCTTGTTGATAATTCACTCAAAATTGATGACTGACAAATCTGATTTTGTTTCTTTGTTTTGCTTTTTTCTTTTTTATTTTGTTTGAATTGGCTGAGGTACCAAAGGGGTTGGGCATGGGCAGATTGCTTAAGGAAATATTGAAGAAAAAATCCGGACGTCGAAAAAATGAAAATCAGAAAAGAATGAAGAAAGAAAGAACGAAATGGAGAAAGGTTGAGGAAGAGGGCAGAAAGAAAAATA
This sequence comes from Holothuria glaberrima, assembly GCA_009936505.3. Taxonomy (NCBI): domain Eukaryota; kingdom Metazoa; phylum Echinodermata; class Holothuroidea; order Aspidochirotida; family Holothuriidae; genus Holothuria; species Holothuria glaberrima. Next base: position 18,697 of record WURT03648250.1, on the reverse strand, counting down.
GGAAGAAAATAAAAGGAAAATGAAAGGAAGGAAAGAAACTGGGAAAGTTTGAAAAAATTAGAAAAGGGACCCTACTATAAAGGTAGTAAGAGAAGGGTAAACAGAAATGGGGCTTGCCTGTGTAAGGGAGTACAGGTGAGACTTGTAATGAGGGATGTACGAAGGGAGTGGAGAAGAAAGGAGTGGAGAAGATTGGGAAGGGGGAAGAGGCCTGAGAGAATGAGAAAAACGGACTCGAGTCCGCACGCGGACGTTACAGCCCTGGTGAACGGTGATTGTGTATAAACAATCATGCATAGTAAACTAAATTATTGGGTGGCTAAACTTTGCAATTAACCCCTTTCACTGACCATATGAATGAACATTACTTGCAAAAGAGTGTAAACACCATGTGTAAGGTATGCTTCATTACAAATTAGTGGCACTCAGAAGTGACCTGGAATTGGAACCACTGGGATTGGAACTTGCTGGGACTTGCACAGTACCGGAAAAGGAACGACCCGAAATGGGGGACTCTAGGATAGCAATCGGGTTGGGTGAACTCGGATACAGACCTACCCATTTGCGACGACCATATTTTCAATGTACAAGAGAAGGTTGGTCAATTTCTAAATAATGTCCCTTAATCCTTTTCCTTCACACCTTCTGTGCTCGAGTGGCTCGCCCCTCCGGCATTGTCAAAAATGGCCAGACTTGGAATTGGCCAGGACCTGAGGGGGAATGGACTCGGATTTGACCCGGAATGGTGGCCACTGGAATCAGAATTGGCCCGAAATCGGGTTAGGTGGACTTGGATACAACCCTGCCGTTCACCGATAAGAATGAAGCACTGCGTAACATACATGAACTTTTCATTTTTTACGGTGGACTGGTTAGGAATTGGCTCCGAGTCCGAGTCCAGCTGTAGCCCATTTCTGGACACAAAAGATCTGAACCAAGCTCCAGGCAGACCAATTTCGAGTCACAAAACCTGGACTGGATTCTGAAATTGAGTCCGAGTCCGGATTCATACTTTAAAGCCCTCTATATGAGATTCTGAGACCACACTTTGAAAGTGTACCACATACCAACCGAATTTATCAAATATTTAACAAGTTATGGGGACAAACTATGCCAGTGGTGGCGGAACCAGGGGAGGGGCTTGGGGGCTCAGCCTCCAATGAAAAAAGTGAGGGGACTAAAGGTATGTTCAGCTCCCCCCCCCCCCGCAATATTTGCCAAGTGCAGAAATGAGATCCATATTTCAGTGCCTGGTACATAGAGCTTAGTTCACTCAGGAAGCGCCATCTGTAGGGTTTGTAAAGACAGAAAAATTTTCTTGTCAGCTCCGCGCCAAGTGATGGTGGCGCTCCACTTAGTCTTCCTGGCACTCAGCTTCCCCCCATATTTCTTTCTGTTCCGCCGCGCCTGCAACAGTTCGTTACAATGCTCTTAAAGGCTCACTTTGTGAGAGTGAAGATTAAAGGCGAGAAGTCTCCGAAAGAGGGCTGCCGGACCCTCCAGGAAATGCTGAAATAAAACATCGCTTGACGCGAACGTGGCCTCACTTCTTATGACCAGGGAGTTGTCCTAACAATTGTCCTGTCATAACAGGGAGTTGTTAGGATTATGGATAACAGCTGGTCGGGATTGACGATCGTTGATGCAGAAAGCTTGAGGAAGGAGGGGAGGTTGGATTATTGACAGGTTTTTCCGTAGCTAAATCCTACAGAAAGTGAAAATGGGAGAAGTATAGTTCTTAGAATGGATGCACGCTAATAGCGCCAAAAATGACATTTTAGGAGTTTATAGCGAAACAGGTAGAGAAAAATAAGAAAAATATCCTCAAGGAAGGGACGGTTGCTCAATTACCCCCACGCTACGTGTCTATCCCATTTTGCCAGAAAAATGGAACTTTCCGTGAGTTAGTACAAATTACAACTAATAATTCTTTATTTTAAGAATCTCGGAAATTTACACAATCATATCGTTGTGATAAAAATTTGCTTTGAACATTTGGGGGAGGGGTTGGGGGGGAGGTTGTGGCGTCACCGTGACCCTGCCTCTGCTTATATGGCCATGAGTATAACTCATAGATGAGTATGACTCACATACTGTTCAAAATGGCACAGACGGAAAGTGTGGGTCTTCCCCTAAGAAAAGTTTGAAATAAAAGACTGCCAGATGTGAATTTCTTGTTGATGGAAATTAAGGTATCCCAAAATGCGTTTCATGTGTTCATGGTACTGCTAATTGTCATTGACCTAAGCATGTGCATGTCAATACGAACAAAACAAAAAAGACTTGGCAATTCATCGATTGGAACCCAGAACTACTTATACAATCACACCCATCCCCATTCTTCCTTGTCAGGTGACCCCAAGGTGTCTGTGACCTGACTGAGAAGAAGTGATCTAACCGAAGGGCCACCACAGGTTAGCGCGTGGCACTTAGAAAATTTCAGGCTAAAAGTATATCTTTTCGGAAATGAACCCGTATGCTTACATAAGTGCAGATAATGATCACCTCTTGAGTGTTTTGTTATTTAGGTCTCAAAAGAAAAAAAACAAACGCGATTAGATCCTGTTAAATGAAATAATGTCAATAATACGATAATACGAGTCAAAATATCGGGGCCCCGTAATCTACAGGTTACCTTGATTACTGGGTAAATCCGGCTATATAGCTCACACTAATATTTTTCATTTGGTACAACATTTCAGCTCGTCGTCACCTTTTATATTTCTTTCATTACAACTGGCTTATTACAGGTAATGTCTTAACAAGCAGAGGCATACCAAAGGTTATTCTTATTTAAAGCAGTCAAAAATGTTCTTGTGTAATTTGCTACCAGCACACGAAAAAATAAGTAGCACTGTTTGACAGTTATTTACAGTGTTGAAGATAAATATATACATATACATTGAGAGTTTGCCAACGAACTGAAAATTATTTCTTTCACTTTTTGATATTACTTCTACTTAACTAACCAAAATAAACTAATGAGATGAGGTACACTTGGAGAAAAAAGAAAAAAAAAGAAAAAAGAAAAAGCAGCTAGTTGCTGTCAACTTTCAATTTGCCATGATGTTTATCCAGGGAACCGCAAATGTACTATTTAAATTCACAACTAGACCCTCTAAATTTCACTTTCATCATTTTAACGAATTTGCATGTGAAAATTGTAACTTTGTATCTTTGTACAACCTTTGAGAAACCTTACTTCTTCGTAGAGAAAGAGAGACCTTTAATTGCTTGGACAAAAGACTCGAAAAAGAAAGGGATACTTTGCTTCCTGCAAAGATCTCAGTTTTGCTCTAAACTGATTGTGCGGCCTCGTGAAGAGGATTACAAGACATAAACGTAACCATGACCAGATGACCATGAATACATGATCTAACAGTTATCTCATAAAGGCATGTGCACGTAACATACGCACTAAAGAACTTAAAAGAATATCCAGACACAAATTTATGATTCACATGTTAAAGAAGAACCTATTTTAAGCATTCTGTGAAATTTTCGTTCGTTTTCCATTTTCGGTTCTCGAGATATTAGCAATTGAAGTTGACACATTTTCTTCCAAAAGTGAACTTGAAGTAAGCAGGTGTGATGTCATGGCTTCACATTGAAGGGCAACGTTTTGTTTTTCTTTATTTTACTACCAATTTTATACAACAAAACTCTAAAATATTCATACCATAAATGCATCTTCAGCAGTTGAATTTTTAAAACTTTATATGCCTCGGGGGCAAGACAGCAACCCTGATCAATCCAAGGTGAAAACAATAGGATGAAAAATAAAGAAATACAAAACATTGGTCCTCAATGAGAAACCATGGCATCACACCTGTTTGCTTCAAGTTGACTTCTGGTAGAAAATGTGATAACTTCAGTTGCTAATATCTTGAGAACCGAACATAGGGAATGAGTTTCACCAGAACAAATACTCCTAGTGAAATGTACCTCACCAACTGCTTAATGATAATCCCTCATGACCAGGCCCTGTTCCAATGCAGCAGTGCAAAATGTTGATCTGCGGATGCTGCTCACCTACTTACGCAGCAATAGACCCAATGCAAATGCCATCAAAGAGCCACAGAAATGTGAGTGAGCCCTCACATCTGACATGAGGACAGCATTGCCTTATGTTTAAATTGTACGTAGTCAAACCTTTCTATGTTTTTTTCTAGTTTAAGTTGAACAACGATTAAATTTTAAGTTTTTATTTGTGGCGGGGTTAATCTATTCTTGTCATGATCCCTACTCTCCAGTTTGGGTAATCAACACAAAATCTTTCCAAACAGGGAAGAAACGTTTACTCGTAGTCATCTTGATGTTCCTTCAATATGCAGAGTTTAATGGGCTGATTACACAAAATGCCAATCTTCACTTTCTGATTACTTAGGGCCTTCACATTTTTAAACATCATAAAACTGTTGTAACTTCTTAAGTTTTCATATCCTCTGTACTGAAAAGATATGTCCGATCAGAGAGTTTCCACGGAACTCTCTGGTCCGATAAAGTCCAGTGCATGGACAAAAGCAAATATGACAACATCGCTGATTAGTTTACACATGTAAGTGTATCGTAGTGAAGCATGGCATCTGATGGGCGGAGTGGACGGTTGTGAAGCAGATTGGGCAGTGCCTACGGTCGATAGACATTACGTGCTGGAAACATCATACCCACAGCGTAGAGAAAAACTATTGATGTGCGGAGCTACGACTTACCAGGGAGTTCTAAATAGCAACTCACTGGACGAGACACAACAATAAATACTAAACTTGTGGCCAAAAGCGGCGATTTGTCCCCAATATTTGGGGAAGCATGACCCCGTTTTTAAATAATTCAATGTGTAAAAAATCAAAGTCAATGGGCCATTTCTCAGAATCGTCACTCAGGCTTGTGACGGCTTCCCTCTACTGGTGTATTAATTGATAGCACATGGGTAACACACCACACTAACACTAAGAAGATAAACTCTTGGCTTGCGGAGCTGGGCAATATTGCAACACATACTTAAGTTTAAAAACCTGTATTTTATCAAGCGCAGTAGTCTAATGGATAATGTGTGTGAAACGTATAGTGATAATGAACTTCGCAGTACTCAATGTTTTCTTTGGACGCTGCGCAATTGCATAATCTGCAGTAAATATTTCCTGACGAGCAACACACCAACTGCGTAATTATTAAGCCTAAGTGAGGAATGCTACACACCAAATCCAAACTGCTGCATGTCTATCCCCGGGTGCAGCACAATTTTTGCACAATAAATAGTTCTTGCCGGCGCAGCACACCTGTTCGGCGTCTCCTCTTGACGTACAGGAACATGTAAGGACTGATGGCGCATTGCCCAAATTGTAGGAGAAACAATCAGCTAATCCGACATACACACAGAAAAACCCGTACAGGTATTGTGAGGAGCTTAAAAATTGACGAATTTAAACGTCGGAAACTAGGGAATGATTCAAATAAGTCAGAGGACAGTTTGTAGCAACTCTTAACAACTCGAAACAGAACGCACGTGACTTAGAAAGTTTTAAACATGTTTTAAATCTCCAGATCACTATGAATCGTAAACTCAGGAGCAGTTCTTAGCAATCTGATATACCTCGAAGGTAACTCGTAGACCACTCTTACAACCATAGCAATCTGTTTTTTATCACCATAAGTGAAGTAAAGTTTGTTCAAAAAACTTCTTAAGCTATCCTGTCCCACTGAAGTCACGGAAACGTCAGTACATTTGGCAGTTTGGCATTCGTGCCCTTTGTACATGGATAAACTCTTGTCATACTTATCATCTGTTAGTTTCATTTCCATTGTCCCAGATGTTAAGGTACATTTAACAATTGCTTTTTACACACCTATCCAATGTCATAGTTTGCTTTCCAATCTTAAAGACGTGAAACTGAAATGATTCCTTGTGACAAGCATGAAAGTGAAGTCCAATTCAGCTTGCGTGGTATTTAAAAAGTTTGTGTTCGAGACCCGATTTTTGTCCCAAGGTCAAAACTGTCTTTTATCAAGTCTTATAGCGCCAGTCATAAAAATTAGAAGAAGAAAGAAATACAATAGTTAAAGCTGTGCAACGTTATTTTCAGAAGTTCTAACTGAGCTTGAACTTGCTTAAATAAGCAGAATGCTTCTTGCAGCATTTACCAGATGTCTAGTACTTACTACCACCATTTCCGCTATCAGACTTTTCTTTCCTATGTGTGTCATCTTTACATCGCCGGTGGAAACTTCGATTCCAGTGCAGTTCCACTCCTGTGTTTTCTATGCAAGCAGCTTGGTTAATGGAAAAATTCATTTCCAGTGCAATATTACAGATGAAAGTAAAGTAAGTTGGAGGAAAAATTCGGAGGCGATATTTTTACAGACACTCTCTGTTTTGAATGAAGCAAGTAACATTCGCCTGTCACGTGACCTCTACTCAATTGTTGTGGATCCAGTCTCCTTGGAAGATGAAGGAGTTTACCAATGCTCGGAAAATGGAACGCCTATAGCAATCTATGATTTTACTGTCTTTAGTAAGTAATTTTATTAAGTTTGTCACCAAAACACTGCAAATCATACTGCAATATGACGTTTTCAGTAAAGAGATGTTAACCTTAATTCTGTGCCTAACGCAGAGATTTCCCTGGAAAAACGAGAGAGTTAGTCAAGTGTATACAGACAACCTCATTAACATAAGTATTCTGAATATTTGGGACATCAGTGTTCCTGCAATTAGATTGTAAAAAAAACTTTTCCTTAAAAATCCCAAAGAGATGTAAAAAAAATCTTCCAACTTGGATTGTTTTTATTACTACAATCATTTCCCTTACAGAGTTGATAATTACAGAGCGTTAAAGTTTGTCGGAGTTTACGCCCAAAATAAAATCAAATAATTGCCTGCTAACTCCTTGATAAACTTTTTGGGAGGATCCGGAAGCACAAGGAAAAGAAAAACTAGCTGGGATAGTGCAAAACTTCCAGTGATATAAATTTGTTTAAGTCTTAAGAGGTTTGGAAGGAAATTTAGGCTGAAATGGTGATTCGTATTTGAAGTGAAAACAATACCAAGCATAAGAGGTAACATTAACGCCAGTACCATTATCAAAGTTCGGTGAATGTGGACATCCCCGTCTTACTCCACGCGTTAGGGGAAAATAACCTGATGAATTAACGTTGTTCAATATACATGTACTACTAACCTTAGAAAATACTTTTACCAAGTTCTGAACTCTTTTACAAATAATGAAAATTATCAACAACTTCTCAGAAAGATACTCAAAACAAAAAAAACATTCTGAGGAACAAGATCCAGATGTGTAGAGGAATTTATAATAACCTTTGATGTAATCAAGTATTTCTTTCTCTTCAGTCAATGTAATAACTTGAACATTAACAAGTTTAGCGATTTATTCTTTCTCTAGATTAAAAATTACTTGAGTTTTTCCTCCCTTCTTTACCCATCTAGCTCGTGACCTTATAATTTTGCCCTGGTGTTCATAATTATAAAAAAGTAATTACTCATTTGGGGCTCCTTTTAACTACAGACGAAACCCGGGTAAGTCACTGATATATATCTACTGTTCAAGCGATGCAATCATGGTTATAAGTTGGTTTTCTTTTTCCCGACGTTACTTTGCCTCGCATCGTGAACAGTTCATTCTAAAAGTACGACTTTTGTATTTTAATTATTCCCAACGGGGAAATTTCATAGCGGAGCAAATCCATTACCAAATCAACATAATTAGAATCGTATAAAAGTGAATTATTGAATTTCCAATAACCCTGCCTCTTCTTGAATTGTCAACTGAAAAAGACATCAATACGAAAGAATGATGTGACTGGGAGCCTGGTCCGAACTCAATATTTGCATCAGAAGGTTGTACATGTCTTTAAAAGAAATATATATATATATATATATATAGTCTACCGTGAATGCTTGGTGTTATGTTAGAACTCCTAGTATAGGTATTTACACAAGAGTTTCTATCTCTCCACTCATCTATAAAGGTCATAAGCACACATTTAATTTAAACATTTCTCCCGTGCTTTAAAATTTGTACGGGAATCGAGATCTAGATTAAACACAAAATTTAAATCTCCTGCAACTAAAATGGTGTCGCCTTTAAAATTATCAAGGCGATCAGATGTCACAAAATAAAAAGAAATCAGAATCATCACTATTTGCAGTTTAGATCCCAAAAGCAGCATGAATTTTGGTATCTTCTATAATAAATCTTCCAAACTGGCTGGCGTCCGATTTGATTATTTTAAAATCTGAAGTAGATTTTACAAGAATACAGAGCAAATGCTCGTGTTGGACCCATGCGAGAACAGAACTTTCCCTCCCTCATGCTGACAATAATTGACATCGTTAATGCAGCTCGTGAGACTCTTGATAAATACGAATATCTGGAATACGCCTATGAATGTGATATACAGAACAATTAGGATGAAGATGGTAAATCTTTCATACATAGAAAATTTACAATGTGTACGAATTTTGATATATTTGAGCAATATGAAATGCAAAATGCACACAAAGGAGATTATAAAAAAAGAAGAAAAAGATTAAATCAATCCATGCAGAAAAAAGCCCATCCCCAAGTGGACCCAGATGGAAATGGCGTTTGCATGAAAAAATCGGCACAGAATGGGTACCGAAAGAATTGAGGAACACTGTTTGAGGAGGTTGCTCGCGGGGCATATTAATTATAACAAATACAAACTGGTTACTCTTCGATGAATCCAAGAAACAATATCTAAATATACTTCTTAACCTCAGGCAAAAACGTAATGTTTTCCTCTCCAATCTCTCTATAATTAACCTGAAAATCTTAACCTAACTCCTTGCTGAGATAATTCTGAGACCTGCTTTGAGTGTCGGCGTTTTTCAGCAAGATCGATCGATTTATCTAACTTCCAGCACATTGTTTGTTGCTTGTTATTTTTTGGGTTAAGTTACTCACTTTGTTGTAAGATTTCGCTGAGGAAGGTTCCAGGGGAACCGAAAATTTCGAAGTAAAATTTAAGTTTTGCACTCCAGTAATCAACCAGTTATGCTCTTTATTGCATTCGTTCTCATTTTGTATTTTAATTTTGGAGTAGAACTGAATCTTTCTGCTATATATATATATATATGTATATATATATATATATTAATGCTTATTAATTTTTTACTTTGAAAATTATGACTTGTGACTTGACTGGACTTGGGCGAAAATGACTTGTGACTTGACTTGACTTGAAGGTAGATGACTTGGGACTTGACTTGAGAAAAAATGACTTGGTTACAACTCTGCTGTTAGGCAATCCCATACTGTCGAAAGACGGTTTGGTTTCAGTTTTTGGCTTCTGCTTCATAGCATTTCTTCTCTTGAAAACACTTTTAAACTTTATTTTGTTGTCCGTGATCTGGAATGTGTGGAGTTTCCAGGTTTAAGTTCCACTGGTACATGCCCCTGGACCCCTACTGCAGGGATCCTAAGAGGTGGCCTACGAGGCTCACAGGTCCAGGCCAGGAAAAAACGGCCATTTTTTCCTGTCAAGGTTTTCTCAGTTGATTCAGCTAAATTTGACCTTCCTCTTTGAAATAAGCTTTTGGGCCAGCCTAAATTTTGTTCTGAATTCAAAATGGCCGCCAAAATCCAAAATGGCTGCCGTTTTGCTTAATTTATACGTTTCGGAGGTGCTTTTGCCTATTCCTCTGGTCTTTTTTTGATTAATTTTGGATTTTCAGAGAGAAAATACATGTATTCCAGTGGTTTAGCAATCATTGTGGCACTTTCATATTATGTAAATACAAATTGACCGCCACGGCCATCTAGGTTTAGCGCAAACTGTCATATCTCTTGAACTTGGCCATGGGCTAGAGGCACCTCACGGGCAGCCGCCCCTACAACTCTCCGACCCAATACTTTTTGGAAACCATAGGGTCCCCTGAAAACGAAATCAAGTGGTAACAGTAAAAATATTGGGTTTCAGTCATTCAAAATGGCTGCCAAAATCAAAACGGCGGCAAAAATTATGAATATTTTGTATTAAATAAAGAAAATATAAAATATTTTTGAGGCATCGACTCTTCAAATTTTGTCATATTTTATGACAAAAATTTCAGAATTAATTTTTGGGACTGTATTGGCGAGATTCAGGTTAACCAAGATGGCGAAAACAACAAAATTGCCGCCAATCTAACGATCATAATGTATAAAAATAATAAAAGAAATAATCATTTAAAATACTTTTGATGCAGTTGCCCTTAATCTCTAGCCATATTTCATCACACATCGTCCAAAATGAATTTTTAAAATACTTCTTTTGGATTCAGGTCAACCAATATGGCGGAAAAATCAAAATGGCCGCCAATTCAATAATTATGTCAATATATTATAAATAGGAAAAATAATCAGTAAAATACTTTTGACATAGGTAAACCTAACCTGTGCCCATATTCTATTGTCTATTGTAAATATTCTTAAATATTTTTTCTAGACATTTTTTGCAGGATCTAGGTCAACAAAGTTGGCGCAGTGAAGGGTATCGAACTGCCAGCCTCTAACGTGTGAGTTGCCACCGTATCCAATGCGCCGACAGGATCAACTAAATGGTGATGATATGTAAACTCTGTGAAGCACCTTGCGTGAATAAATGCTAACAGATGTGATGGAGTCATGCATCTAGTTGAGGGTTGTCTTTTATGTTATTGTCTTTAACGATGGGAAGTGCTCACTCGAAGGTAGCACTGTCATGTTTAACTGGGGATCGTTCAACAGTTCGGCTATCACCCTTTGGTGGTCATGAACGACACAGTAGGTAACCTTACTGTGGAGGCTTCGGCAGCAATATATGACATGGATGTAGGCATTCATAGGCTGTAGCGGTATTGACTATTGAGGCTTTTCTTAATCTGAAAAATGTTTCTGTGTGGTAGTACAAAAAGCAGGCTACACGAATCTGCTCTGTGCATTGCCCTATCACAATCATCATGGAACTGTATAAGCAGTTAGTTGAGCTCTCGCACTCACGTCGTTCAGAACATGAGTCTAGGGAGAGAACGTCATCCCTACACCCCAAAATATGGTTATTAGTACTCCATTGTATGATATCCTTGCCATAAGTACTTTGGAAATGCTTATTTAAAAGGCCATTTATCCCTAACCTAATCCCTAAACTGACTTAACCCTAACCTTATCCCTAAAGCTGCTCTCATATATAAGCTCCGAGCTCGCCGAGTGCGCCCCGAATGAGTGCTCCGGGCAAAACGGGATTCACACGGGGAATACTCTGGGTGAATTCCGGGAGCACTCCTGTAGCTCTTGGTAACTCCTGACAACTCCTGGCATGACCCCGAGTGTTTTGAGAATGCACAAAATACTCGGGCCACTCGGGAGTCTTGGCCCCGAGTTGCAACGCGGGGTGCACACGAAGCTCGCTCGCGGGCTTGCTCGGGGTCTTCGGGTGTCACTCGAAGTACTCGGGGTTCTCGGGGCGCGCTCGGGGGATATACGAAATGCATCGTCGCCCACAATATGGTATCGAATGGGTACATTATCACCAGGAAATAGTTCGACTGCACGCGGTCCCAGTGTATCCGCATCAAATGCATCCCTTAAGTTACTTTTGGCAAAAATCCCTGTATCCGAACATCTGCAATGCCATAAAATAATTGTAACAATTTGTGGCAAAATTCATGTGTTTTAAAACATGCGTCTCAAATTGTCACATAAACATGTATTTACAAATTCGGATAATGGTACATTTAGTGTAGTTTAAAGGTATCGAAGGCGCCTCGACCTAGTCTGATGTGTTACATCTTACATCTGTCCCTACTGAAAGAAATGTAAAATAAAACACATATATATATTTTTTAATATACGCCACTTTGTGAGACATTAACACATGTTGTGATGGAGTAACGTGTAAAAAAAGTTAAAAATACATGCTGGTGTCTTAGCGGTAATTGGGGCCAACATCCAAAAATAAGAACTTGTAATCGGCATCCACCAATGCCAACAGGATAATTGAAAAGAAAACTTTGCAGTTATAATAAACTGAGACACTGTTGGAGGGACATTTTATGCCAATTTGTTTCCCATCAAGGGCCCCATTGTGCTGAAGAAAATCAACCAAGAAGCAAAGTGGTCACTGACAGCCTTCCACTGGTCTGCTGTACGGAGGCAGTGCATCATTTCATCTGCATATCCAGCGATGATTGCTTCCCACGGCAAGTATATAAAATACAAACAATGGTATTATTGGCCGCCCTAAAACCGTACTGCAAAGACATGTACGAATCCCCTGCAGTTGCCAAGTAACGCAGGGCAATCGCCAGTCTCAGTCCTACACTCAGGGCCGGTCGATACCCGGTGTCCTGTTTCTTAATGCGTGGTCCAACCCGGTCCAGGAGTTCTTGGAATAAGTCGTGATCGACAGGTTGAAAATTCCTACAGACGGTTGAGTCTTCCTTAGCTTTCCAGTTCACCCATCAGTTTCTCAAATGACCATATTCGTGTCGACGTCGCACCAAAGATCTGGTCCAACGAGCACGTCTTCTTCTCCGGCGTTGGCGTCGGCATCGGCGACATTCAGTTCAGTCCGTTGTTGGCACATGAGGGCGGCCCTCCATGATGAAATGATTCTTCTCTCCAAAACAAGTGGTATGTTACGAACGGGTCAAGCACGGGGTGTTTATGGGGCTCACTCGGGGCAAGGTCTGGTCTCGCACGCTGTACTTGGGGTGCACTCGGGAAAATCGGGGCGCGCTCGGGGTTTACTGGGATTGAACTCAGGGTACTCGGGGTTCAACTCGGAATGAGCACGTCCTGCACTCGGGGCACTCCCAGTTCGCCCCTACTTCACACCGGACGGGTTCGGGCTAAACACGGGCTGTTATCGTTCCTGGCTCACTCGGGGACATTTTGGTACCGAGCTGGCCAGGAGTTCAATCGAGGAGAACTCGGGACACTCGGCAAGCTCGGGGGTTATATGTGAGAGCAGCTTAACCGAACCCCAGGCATAACTGAACATCAGGTTGAACCTGTGACCAAACACCGTTTTAGCAATAGGGTGACGTCCTCTCCTTAGTCGCATGTGTCGTTCAGACCACTTTGTAATACATCCAGTCCGTAGATTGCCGTCACTGCTATGAATACGCAATAAGCTGGAAGGGTTATATAACCTACGCCTCAGGAAACCCTAGATTTGTACAAAATACTCTAAATCAAAACCGTATTTTGTAATTATTGTGATTTCATTTTAACGATAAACTAATTTTGTATTCACTGGATCCTTTAAAACTTAGTTGTTTGATACTATTGCTTAGTTCTGAATCTAAATAGTACTTGTTAAGGAGAGTGAGCACGTTGTTTGTAGTAGCAGTATACAAAACGGTAAAGAGGCGATGAAGCTTGAAATTAGACTTAGGACAGTCACTCGGAAGAGACAAAAGCATAATTATTTCTTCAAATCATATTAACAATCATTTTTTGTCACTTAACTTGCATTAATTACGGTTTATAAAATTACAATATGGTGCAAGAAGTATAGGACATAACAAGACAAGAGAAATGTCACCATATTGGACCTAACGACTGTTGCAAGTCCAAAACACGACAGATATACTTCAATCACCTTCAATACACCCCAAATTTTCATCATCTACACTTTGGTATCTTCTCTTTGAGATTCATGGAGTTTCATTAACCACTGGGCAGGTTATCATGACCAAATTTGGTCTAAAACGGAGTTAAAAGTACTACTTTTTTGACGGTGTACATTTGACGCTCACGAACATTACTCTAATGGGGTTGTGAGGCCTAAAAAGGTAATACCGTAATTTGGAACAACTCCCATATTAAGGTAAATAATGAAATAATATACTATAAGTTTATGTAGTTAGGGGGTCGTTTATGTAGGGGACCTTTCAGACGAAAAAAAATCTCACCGTAAATGTTTGATACCAAATTGTACGTTCACACTTTTGTGTGATGTTTATCCAATTATTCCAGGAGCGTGGAGGCCTCGATTTATTGAAGTAGATGCAAAAGATGACAATGTTATTACCAACATAGCTTCCATTTTGAGAATGCCCTCGATTTCTCAATGAATCTATCTGAAAGCTTTTGCTAAAAGGAACAGGGAATTCAACATTAACCCAGATCATTGTAGTTTTTTTCAAATCCCATTTAGCTCTCTTACAATTAGTAAGTTAAAATATTTCCATTTCCGTTTTTCACGTCGTATCTTAGGTACCAATAGATTACTCTTTCTTTTGAAACATGCAACGTTGTGCACTTTTTTAATCAGCATGAGGAAACTTTAAGTCACTTATTTGAGGATTCTGCGCTCGTATCAAACTTTACATTAAATGTTGAGCAAAGAGTCTTGGGTCTTACAGGTGTACCTTTCCAGACAGGTTAAAAAAACCCAAATTGTCAAATTTTCTTTCATTTAATTCACAGTATCCCTAAATTAAGATCATTTTTCAAATTTTCTTCAAAAACCCCAAATTTTCGGCGTAATTTTCTCGCCGAAATATTTTTGCTTTCGTCATCCTTCCGGCAAGCCATCGCTTTGATGGGGCGTCGGATTGCGCCCCCAGTAGACCTTTCCCTTTCGTGGGACAAATCTTTGCACCACCGACCCTTTTTCAATAGTGGTTCTTCGGGTCACTGGCCTCAGTGGCGGAGTTTGCCTCCCATCGGGCAAATCCTTTCTCAAGATATGTAGATGAAGAAAATATGTTTTAGAGATCGATTTCTGCATTCTAGGGTTTTCGTGATGCCAATTTCTCTCATAATGACGGCTGCGACCCACACATGGCATAGGAAGAACCGTAGTGACCACGTTGTCAGACTGCGGTTTCTTGCATTCTTGAGTGTTTGGAATCCCCTTTTTACCTCATCCCAGTCATGGTGTGACTGCGGGTAAGTTTGGTTCAATACATCCTCCCCCTTTGAGAACTATCCCCTTATATCCCCCTCCCTTGCTTGGGTATAATAAAATTTTAGCATAACTGCTCTCTTCTAAAACAGAGAGGATAATCATGCTAAAAATTCATAGGCCTAGTATTTTCGTTTGCAAATGAATTTATAATCTCATCTCCCTGTTTGGGGAACATGAGATTTGCAACACCTTGGATTGCTCTCATGTTGGCATAGCAGAAGTTTTGATGAAAACTGATGAAGAATCCAGTTAATAGTTTGTAAGTGGTCAGAGGTTAAAAAAAAATCATTGTTGTTTGCAAGTACGGTATCGTGGACTTCAGAAAAGTTAGCCTGAGCCCGGATCCTGCGTCTCCTTATCAGAAAATGAGACTGCGAAAAACTTAGTCCACGTCATAGAGATAGTAGGTTTTGATTGGAACATCATTCTGGACTTGTTGAGCCAAAAGATTACTACCTCCCCTCTGTCGGGGGAGCTATCAACCTATCGAAGTTCTGGCCCACCCTGGTACATTTTCCATGCACTGCAGAACGTTTGTAGGCCTACCATATGTATTCACCTAGAGAACGCGCATGTTCTGTACTTCATAGGTCTCCTAAAATTCCTGGTCCCCGGCAGTGCCGATGCAAATACTACCCGCTTAGTTATGTCACTGTATTACACATGTAACTCGTATCCCGATCAAGCTGGATTTCTTCCGACAGCACCAGAGGAAGGGACAGAGAAGTGAAGTTGCCGAAGGCCCACAATGCAGGCGAATCCGGAGAGGGGTCGGCGACGTCCGGACCCAATCGAATTTCCAGATGTATCATTTTTAGAGTTTGCATTTTCTCTCACAAACAAGAAGATTGCATGAGGTGGATGAGTGCGACACCCACTCTTTTCCAAGATTCTACAGAATATGTAGATTATGTTATATATCAGGACCAGATTTTTGTCGGCGCTCTTCCCTGGCCATGCAAACTAATTGTCTTCCTATTTGGGTTCAAACAGCTGAATAGCACCACATACGAGGTAACTTTGACATAAGTATGCAGTGTAGGCCTATATGGTATTTTCTCTTAAATTCATGGATTTCATTCTTAGTCCAGATTGGTTTTTCTTGCATCTTCGTACGGTACCGAAACTACAACGGAGGCCGCGACTTTGTGTCGGACAGAAGATGGATATAGTACCATGCATGTTATCCTGAAAAGGGTCAGTTGTCCCGCGAGTTGGCAATGACAAGAGATTCTACGAAAGGCTTTTGCATTTCGTGCACTATGTAACTCTCCAAGCCAGATTTTTAGAGAATAAATTAGCACTTGTCTTGATACAAGTATCCTCACTGTTCCCAATTGGCCTTGGCTATAATGAAAAAAGAATATACAGTGACCTCTTTTGTAAAGCTTCGCCCCATGACCAACCTCGTGCGGCTCACCTGAGTCACCCCATTCGACGTTCTCTCACCGTCTCAACCTTGCCGCATCCTCATTTTGGAGAGGTGGCGTGGAGCAAATGTATCCCCCGCCTAAAGCGTATTGAGAGATGTTTCAGGAGGCGGCGGAAGATGTTTCTCGTTTTCCTCGTTTTTCAAAAAAAAAAAAAGAAAGAAAGAAAGCAAATGACATGAAAATTGCTCTGAAAACACGCATATACTTCACAATCTCTGCAAGTTCCATCTTATCCGCGCATTAAATAATATCAGGGCCGTAAACTGATGGGGGTAGAGGGAAAACTGCCCCTGAGACTTGCAAACCCGAAATGAATGAAAAATGGCCTACTTGAAAAAAAATATTCAAAATGCATAAAGCTCCATTCTACTGATCATATTTTTAGGCGCTCAGGACCTAGGAAACCTCATCTATAAAGGTTCATTTTCCAAAGCTTCCCCAGGAAGCAGGGACGGATCCAGGAAGTTTTCCATGGGGGGTCTAAATGCTGGATGATAAACCACCCTCAGATACAATCTGGTGCACAGTGGTGTACCCACCATTTCTCCCAAGGGGGGGCATGCAGTATGTTGTGTGATCGCCGGCCTGGAGGAGGGGTCTAAGGAGAGGGGGACACCCCTCCACTTTGAAAACTTTTGAAAAATTAGGTGTCCTTAGATGCAATCTGGTTGCACATACGTTCTCTTTTGAAGTAAAATTTGTGTTAAAAAATTTAAGGAATTTTTGGTAACTAAAAGAAAAAAAATCGGCATCAGTGAGGGGGCATGACCTAATGCCCGCCCCCCCAGTGCTGGTGATACTTCTTCCAGTTCCAGGATTTCTCGATATTTCCCGAAATTATTCTCTTTCCAGAAAATTTCCCAAACAGCACCAAAATTTGTCGAATATCGGGTAATTTCGGGAATGGTGGAAACAATGGCTATACACCTCTGCAGCTTTTGAAACGACTCAGTCCTAGTCCCGTTGGTGCATGTTTTAAGCTATAATTCAAACTGGTGGGGTGTAGGGATGAATGAACACATCAGTTTGGACACTTTTAGGTCTGAAAATGAAGATTTTTAGGCATTTTTTGCCAAGTTTCTCCTAAGAGAGGAACAAAATGGTTGAAATTTTTTTGGCAGCCACGAGCAGGGAGGTCCGTGCCTGGGGAGGCCCCGAACCCCCGCGTCAGTCGAGTTCTTATATTATTATATTATGCGAGTAACTTGCACGGACAACCTTCTTCCTCGTGCATGATGCACTCAACACAAATGAAGCCTACACATTAAAGATCTTTAGGAATGTTTCTCACGCGTTGCTTCAGCATGCTTATAAATAGCCTTTAATTACCTTCTAAAAGCAATGCCCACGTGGAGAACCGCGTAGTCCTGTTTTCTCCTACAAAGTGAACTTACTGAATAAGTTTTCAAGGTTAACATTTCTTCTCGAAGTCCTCGTTTCTACTATGAAGTTTCAAAAATGTTATGATGCTACATCGGAGGACTAGAAAGTACCATTTTCTCTAATTTGGGAAGAATTGTGGACGAACAATCAAGAGGCTACTCAACGCACCAATTGATTGTGGCCCTCCAAGTAGCGCACTCAGAGGGGAAAGGTCGCCTCTGGCTGTGACATGGCACCGTGACATACCACGGACGATAAAGTAATAAATAATAAGACATTCAAAACTATACTAGCTTTTTCAATTTAAGCAATATTTTGTAACCAGACAACCCTACAAAAGCAAAAATTTATCAAAGGGAGGGGGGTCCTTACAAAGCACCCTCTCCTTACATCAAGCCAAAAAGAAACAGGAGAGGGCACAAAAATGTGAACTTTTAGCATGAAACCAGTTCAAAGCTTTCTCATAGATAGGCTAGCACAGTTTTGCACCTTAGCCATCTTATAATATGTACACAAAAAATCTCAAAGAGTAGACTATGTCACCCGGCACCTTAGACCCCCCCCCCCCAGAAACCCCCAAATTGAAAAAGTTTCTTAATATGATCAGGGAGTTGTTACTTTGTCAAAGTAACACCTCCCTGATATGATCAGTTCGAAGCTTTGCCAAAGAAAGCACCAATAACCACGTAGGTGACCTTTCACAAATGTCACGTCTTACGTTTGACCTCTCCACTTAGACCCCTCCTTCAGGATGGCAGTGGGTGAGGAAGAAAGGATCCGCTTGCCACGCTTGAGTGCCAACTATCCTCGGTACGCCACTAGACGTCATGCATTGCCCCATACAAATTCGTCCAGGCTACGGCCCTGTATATTATGATCCCATGTCTTAGAATTTAAACTTCCAATATATATATATATATATATATATATACATATATATATATGTATATATATATATATAT
>WURT03648239.1:0-19271 GCA_009936505.3 Holothuria glaberrima | reverse complement strand
AAAAAAAATGTCGTCAATGTAGCGATAATAGTGTAATGGTTTCAAAGGAAAACTAGATAACATTAGAACTTCAAGTTAATGCATGAAAATATTTGCATAACTTGGTGCCATTTTTGTTCCCATGGCGGTCCCTTTAATTTGGTGGAAAAAGTTACCATTAAAAGTAAAGAAGTTGTTCTTAAGGATGAAGAAAATCAGTTTAGATATGTCAGAAGAAAGTGTTTGATCTGAGGTGTGATCATAAATAAATTCCTTACAAGCACGGACGCCCTCCTCATGAGTCGGAGATATAGGCCTCAGCTGCTGTTCAGTGTAAGAAATTTTGCTGATTAGTTAACCCTCTTTTCAAGGACGATCTCTGGCTTCCTCTAGTCAAAACAGAATGATCGAACGAAAAAATTCTCGGTCAGGAGATAGGAGGGCAACAAGTTGAGCAGAGCGCCATCATACTTTTAAGCTACCACGAAAAAAAGAGCCAAAAAGCTTCTTATAATGCCAAGTTACTCAAAATGACCTTTCGTCATTTTTAATCACCAGACTTCAAATATCGATGGGGTAAATTTTGAGCGATTCTCCCTGTCTACCTCCCACCCCTTCCCCAAGTTATGTACGACCATGGTATCTACTATCAAGAGTAGGCTACTCATAGTAAAATGACGAGTCCATCTGAAAAAAATACTAACACCGCAACTGCGACTCGAGCCATAAGACAAAAGAACATTGACCCCTTTATTCGGCCTCACAAGAATTCTTGCGACTATCAACGAGAATAATGGCAGCCTGACGTCTACGTGAGTATAAAACCACTGCCTACGTTTCTTTGACTATGTTATATTATATTCCCTGGTAGTGTAAGAGATGATCATCGGGAAGATATTTACATCAGGTTTTAATCACATATAACGTCTGTACGTTAAGAAGAGTGAAAGAATGGAACGGGAGATTGTTCATGGCGTAATAGGGTTCTAATTAACGCAAATATATGTTACTGTATAATAGCTGTTTCCAGTGGGAATCCGAATCCACCTAACCCAATTCTTAGTCAATTCCAATCCAGTGGCCACCATTTCGAGTCCAGTACCTTCCAACTCCAAGCTTGTTTCAATTCTAGGTTTCTCAATGCCAATTTCCAATGGCTTAGACTCCTACTACCGTTCCCACTTCCTCTCGGACCAGCCAGAGACCCCGGTGGGAAAAGGTGTAAATCCAGGGAGCTGGGGGATATATCCCTACCTTTTTGGAGCTGCTCCCATTAATACCCCCTATTTGGAGCTACTCCAATTGACTTGACATTTTCATACAGTAACTTTTGCCTAAAGGAGTATCATCCCCCAACATACATTCAGAACCCCTTTTCATTCAAACCTCTCCTTTTGCTGGTTTGGGATACTGCAACCTACGCTTGAAAGCGCGCGCTTGGTTCTTCTGTTTGCGTGATTTCTCATGCTGTACCTCTGATCCAAAATTCCTAGACCAGGTTTTGCACCCCTCGCCCCATACTAACTTCTTTCCTAGTTCTATGATACCTTTTATGCCATGATGTAAAATAAAGTCAAGCTTCAAGTTTTAATGCAGGTATCTATGTACGAATCGGTTGGAACGTGTATCAATAATCGAAAAAAATTCAAATTAACATCCTAATTGATCTTACCGTTTCGAATCACAGAAAGGAGGGTATTACAAGGCGATACAGGATTGCGGGCATCACTTTCAAAGTTAAAGTAAAGGCCTCTAATGATGGTACCGCAAGTGTCCCGAAACGTAATTCTTGCTGACCCAAACAGAAGGCAGCATTTATAGTATGGTACGGTATCTGGCATACGTTAGTTCAAACATCCAGTCGGTTCGAAATTCATCCTCCTGTTGTAGGCCTATCTTTCTAGAAGTCACCAACTTCAGAGTGTGGACCTAGTACGCTAAGTGGTGGGTCTGGGGCCGATTTCACGAACATTAATCTAGCTATGATTGCTAAGTAAACAACTACAAATCTTTGCCAATTACGATGGCGATGATTTGTTTTTAAGAGCGGAAGAGGTGACATTTTTGCATCTTCTGTAACCTAGTATCTCTACAACTCATTGTAAGAGACAGTGCTTTGCAACGCAAAATTTTTCGACTAAGTTTTGTGAAATAGGTTGCAAAGAATTATCTCTAAATTTAAATGGATTCAATTGTCGTCAAGAAAATCTGCGTTTACACCGATAATCTCTACTCTTAAGTGAAATCAGTACCTGGAGTGTAAGCAATAGAATGAGAAACAAAGAACAACAAAATGATAAAATAACAAGATGTATTTCAACGATTTGTTTTGACAAGCTTGGGTGAGACGGCAAAATGAAAAATACTATCGAAAAACCGACTGATGGCAGCATTACAATAACGATAAGCGCAATACAGCTAGCTGCCCATGACTTACAATGATTACATTGACTGTCACAGTATAGGCTATGAAGCATGGGGTTTCCCTGGCGACGCCTTGGTATGCCTACCACATCGAAATCACACTGATTGTGAAAGACTGATCGTTATACACTGATTGTTAATTTGGTAAATCCCTCATTGCAGAAAGCAAGAAGGGAACACTGTGGTGCGAAGATTGACTACTGTAGGTCCCTAAATTAACTTGCAGATAGTAACAATTTAGCACACTCATTGGTTAGATACTCTGGATCAAGAAGGCTATCAGGGGCTCATCAAGGACCCTGTCAAATCACGAAAGAACACATATAATATCTGCTTTTGTCCTCAAGAAATATTCTGAGGACAATGTGGAATACATTTACTTACTGCCAAATGGGGAACAATCTGAGGAAATACCTACCAAATTTTATCAAATCTCTGGATGCACTGCTAGGCCCTAGGTATCATGCAAAGAAAAAAAGGGCCCTGACAAACAAATATCTCTATGTCCCACTTAAATTTTCAAGCCCGTATCAGTTGCCTGTCCCAAAACCTGCTATTAAACAACCAACAAATGTTCCAGTCTGCTGGATGAAATCTCCTGTAAGCCAGACTAACATATTCTTCTCCTGATAAATCATCTCATCCCCTTGACATCACACACAAGAGGCCAAAAGTATCAAAAGTCTGGTAGCATTCCAACACCTTACCAATACATACGGGGAAGGCAATTACTTTTAACTTCACAAATCTTCCATTAAATGTCCCTACCTTGCAACTCCTAATGAGTTCTTGACAAACTAAATCATTTGACTTTGACCAAAGATCTGTTACTGGACTGGACTATCTAACAAATTGCACTTGGTTGCCTTAATTGTTACAAATCACACTTTGGCAAACTTAAAAATGATATGATTGGATTTCTAACAATCTGGGCATTGCCAGGTAAAGGTTTCTTAGAGTTCCCGTCTTTCCAAACCCCTAAAATTTACTAGCCTACCTAAGTTGTAGTAATGCCCAGTTGGATGCATGGTACAAGCTCACTAGAAATACAGTAGCTGGTGTTATGGGTATCTTGCCTACACCCCTTGTTCACAAAATTAAATACTGGCCTAGAAAGGATGTTATTTTCTGTTGCTATTGGTCCAAAATGCATGACAAACAAGCAAGAGGAAATTTATGTCTAGTTATATTCAATGCAACATACTGTAAGGGTTAAAAGAATAGTCCAGACCCAAATTTATGTTTGATATGTTAAAGAGGAACAAATTCTAGGCATTCTGTGAAATTTTCATTCATTTCTCATGTTTAGTTCACGAGATACTGTATAAGCAATTGAAGCTGACACATTTTCTACCAAAACTTGAAGCAAGCAGGTGTGATGTCAGGGGTCCACATTGAAGGGCAACGTTTTGTTTTTCTTTCAAATTCACTACCGATTTTATACAACAAAACTTTAAAATATTCACACCATAAGTGCATCCTGGGCAGTAGAAATTTTAAAACTTTATATGCCTTAGGGGCAGGATAGCAATCCTAATCAATCTAAGGTCAAAACATTGAAAACAATAGGATGAAAAATACAGAAATATAAAACATTGATCCTCAGTGTGAAGCCATGACATCACACCTGTTTGCTACAGTACAAGTTGACTTCTGGAAGAAAATGTGATAACTTCAGTTGCTAGTATCTTGAGAACTGAACAGGGAATTGAATGAAAAGTTCACCAGATTGCTTAGAAACAGTTTCTCTGTATTATATCAAAAATAAGTTTGGGTTTGGACTATTCTTTTAAATTTGGTGTTAAAATCTGGGTTAAAGTTGGTTCTGATATAAAACATCATAGAGTGAATTAGATGAAAAGGCCCACCTTAACATGATCCTGTGCAGGACCTCCTAATTGCTAAGACTTATTGGGAGGTTTAAGGATGTTTGACCTGCAACTGTGTTTTTTTAAAATGGCTTGGAACATTGGGATAATAATGACAGCTGCTCGTTTAATGCATACTCCACTTTTTAAAGACACTCTCTCCTCATCCCAAGTTTTTTTCTGTGAACATGATAAGAAACAGTGCCCTCACTCCTCCCCTAGGAATGTCCTTCTCCTATTCATCCTTTGTTAAAAGGGGAAAACACAGTTATTATGTTTGTTAATCTGTAACATAATTGTGGACATGCTTTCAGTTGTTATAAGAAGGTAGCTTTGGTAATAGGAAAGACTTCTTTCTGTAAGTTTACTGGTGGCAATGACAATGATGAGAGCAACTTTGTTGGGAAGAGGAGTGAATACCTTTAAAATCAGTGCTTTGCTTCTGGACAGAATTCCAATTAAATTGCATTAAAGAGCCTGTTTAAAACTGTTTTTCTATGTTTAATGAGACTTTCTTTCTCATATCTGATGAGACTCGTTGTAATCTTTTTTTTTTGATAAGAAGTGCTTCATATCTTTTTGTTTGATGACATGTAGTTTGTTTCTTCAGTATGACAGGACTTGTGTATGTTTTGATTGATAAAGCCAAGCATACAGGGCAGTATTTGGCCTTAGAATTTAGGACAGAAATTCTCTCCCCCCTCCCCAGCCCCCTCACCAAAATGTTTCAGGATATTTGGTTCAAAGGGGAAATCTCCATAAGTTGCAATACCAAAAGTAACTTCTTCCCACCTGATTTTCCCAGCAGGTGCTGGATATTACCCCATTCATTTAAAACCTTGTGGAATTGTTGAGAAAACTCTTTGCAACAATGACCAGTCTTCCTCTGAGCTCTTACCATCATACCTCTCTGGTATTCAAACTTTCATTAAGTCAAAATTATATTTTCTTCTTATCCTTGCACATTCAATAGCATTCTAACTTGTGATACCAAAACATGGAGTAAGCAGTTTCCTCTGTCATTACAATATATCCATCTCAAACAGTTAAAAAATTTCACTTGATTAAGAGGTTTAATGGCTTACGCAAGCAGTTGGAATACTGGTTACCAATACATTTAGGATCAAGTCCACTGAATATAGTTCTCATACCTCTTTCTTCATCCAATTCCAAATAACTTCTGCCATCTCACAACTTGATCTCAAGCAGAAAGCATGATTCATTCCTTTATTATCTAACAAAATATCGCCTTCTGGGAACTTCTTTTTCATGTCCTCATAAAATTCTACGGGACACCACTTATCCCTCCGTCCATAGTAAAACATGAGTCTCTCTAGATTCTTTTGAATTGTTAGAACATCTGGTTCTGTAACTTGAAGCATTTCTAATCCTCCCATATAAATTAAATTGTTCAAGCAATGAGGATTAAACAGAGTTACTGCAGATGCAGGAGCTGTTGGATTCATCTAAAAGCAGAAAAAAATGAAAATACCAAGAATAAATATACTTTTTAACTTGATTATACATTTGACAATTGCATCCTTGAAGAATGCGTTCTTCTCTTTGCAGGAAAAATTAAAAGAAAAGCATGTGTCAAAATTTGCCTTTGCTGAATCAGTCATAGCTACTACAGTTTTTGAGGAAAACTGATGTTCCCAATGAAAGTACTGGTCCATTATTTCAGTTAGCTGCTCCAATGAGCAACAGCTTTTGTTAAAAGCTTTGATGACCATTCTGGTACAACATGCAATAGCCCATCACTGGCAGTTTACACTACAACTAACAACAAATTCTGCCCTGAAATTAGTACTGGTAAAAAGGGATCAAATTACTCATGGTCATTGAAGGTTAGATCACCTTTCACTTTAATCTCAGATAAACTCCCCATCAAATGTCAAACTTTAGGGCTACTGACAAATACTTGAATGAGCACCTTATTGGTATTGATGACAACTCTTGACAAGTTTTTGCATAGGAAGATTTTGCAAAATGGACAGCTTTCAGTCAACCAGCTGAGTTATAGATATCACTGTTTGACAAAGTTGACAGATGAAGTTTGAGTACACACTAAACACAAAAGAGAGACATTCACTCCAAAAAGAGTGTGCCCATGCCTGCCCACTCTTAGTAAGAGTGAATCCTGGCTGCATGGGTCATACCGAAGACTTTAAAAAATGGAAACTACTGCCACTGTGCTTGGTGCTCAGCATAAAGCAATGAAGTAGGGAAAACAAGCCAGTGAGCCACAACCGGAAAAAGGCTGTGGTCGGCTCCACTTAACCAATTGGTTAGAAACTGAGCCATAAAATTTATTACATTCCATGATGTGTGTGAAGTATCATACATTCTCTTTGAGTGAATGGTCACTCTACTTGGGGGAAAATTCACTCTTATTGAGGAGTGGTCACTGCAGGGCACACTCTTTTTGGACATGATGGAACTGTTCTTCTTAAGGTTTGTAACATCCTCTTTCTCTGCCTGATTACATATTATCGCCTCAGGGAGGAATCAAAGCACACTACGTAGACACCTGATACAGTCAGCTTTCACATTAAAGTAATTGATTGGTAGTACCTAATCTAGGAAAAACATAAACAAGTTACGTAATAGGTTTAGGACAGCAGGCCAGTCGAGTATGTGTTAATTTGATTTCTTACGCAGTGTGAGCACAATGATAGAAAAGATCACTTGAAGGCACGGATCAGTTAACGAGGTCTGATACCAGATATACCCCATACCGCCTTTGATCTGATGAGGTGTCTTTGTTGAAGTTTTAAGAAGGACCATCACGGCATGAGTTAATTTTGATCTTTTGTTTTTAGAGTGTTCTATTGTGTCTCCAAAATGTTCCTATTACCTTGTGACACCCAAGTTTTTCTTTACCATTCATCTTTCTAAAACACATTTACCTTGTTACCATGCCTATCAAAATTCAACATTTTAAAGATGGACTTGCTTTACCCCATGTATGACTTTTACTTGGGGGTAAGCAAAAGTCTCAGTTGGTGACTTCTCTTTGACTGACATCAGAGTAACAAAATTCAAAACATGCAGAGTGGCTCATGTTACACAGCATGCACACAGTTTTGATCACACATTAGGGCCTTGTATACTCATAAATTAGGATATGACCTTAAGCAATATACTTTGTTTGTGTCTGCAGAAGGAGAAGCTAAAGACAGTTATGGGCGGGGCTAGAACTAAGTTAGGAGAATGGAAACTGTCAGGGATGAGGCAATTTCCCCTTTAAAGGATTGCCACCTCTGTAAATGGTTGATACTTACAAAATTATGACATTTACCAGGCACTGCTCATATGTGCTGATCAGAAAACTATACAAAAATAATGGCATAAAGGGGTTGTACTGTACCTAATGCCAGCTGACAGTCATTGTCAAGGTACAGTAAAGTGTACAGGAGTCTGCATGTAAATTGCAAAGTCCTACGGTAACCTTCTTACATTGCATCTCACTTCATCTCAAACATTCAAAAACTTAAATACTGAAAAGGACTTTGGCAAATTTCATGTCTAGCCAAATTATTTATTACAGTTTTATGATCTAAAATGGTATTGTGATAATAGGGCTTACAAACAAAGCAAGACTACAATTGGACACAAACCCTGTTTTTTTATTCAAAGGAAATGTTACTTTCAATTGCTTCTCTTTCTCAACAACAGTCTGCTCCAACGTGAAGCAGTGAAGTTCTATTTTTGCATGACATAGGGCAATCATCGTCATAAGTACTACTGTACATCCCTTTCCAAGGAGAAGCTATTTGGATATCGAAACCCTCAACATAATATAGACATAAGGAATCTTCTCCTACCACTCTTTCATGTGTTTTTCTTATTACAGCTGTATGGTCTTATAAGCTATATATACATAGGGAATAAACTGAGCCCCAAGGCCATAATAGGGGAAGTATACTTAAAGCTTCTTTAATAGGCCTGGCAGATTTGACATTTTTAATTTCAGTATTTTAGCATCAAGATGCACACAGTACTAAAAGTCACTCAAGGATCTATGGTATTCACTAAAACATACACCCTCTCACAAAAGCTAATTTAACAAACTTTGATGTCTGCAGCAAAGGAACAAAATAGAAATTCTGCACTGTGCTGGCACTCTGATAGTATCAGAGATTATCAAGGTTAATTATCACTTAGTCCTTTGTCAAGCTGAAATTAAGCCATGGTTGTACAATTTCTAATTAAGTAACAGGAGCAATGTTATCATAAGTTGTGGATCTCCTCCTTCTTATTGTCTTTCGTCTTTATGTCACTGAAAATGAAATCATCCCCAGCCAGGGTCAATTTCATGAACAAAGTGTCCTTCATGTAAATAAAGCTGTTATACAAATCAAATTAGAGAATGAAGCACAAAATCTGACATTTACATTTTAATATAATATGAACACAAAACGTTACAAATTTGATTAAGAAATTTGATTTGCTATGCAAAATAAATGAATAGAAAATTGCAGCCTTGAAGTGACTATTTTTTTGTTTTCATACCCTTGAAAGCCTCACTTTCAGTAAAATATTATAAAAAATATACATTGCACAGTTGAAAAATGAATCCCAAATGGTCAAACGTCCATCTTCACAAGAAACTGCTGTGCTTGGATAGCAAAAGTTGACATTTACTTGATAGCAAATGGTTGATTGAGCAAAAGTTTGTATTCTCTCTTCTTCTACTTGAATGACATTCCTGGTGTTTATTTTTCTTTTCTAAAGCTACTACACCTTGTTTCCAAGGATGGTAATTTGTTCAATGTTCTAATAATGAATGACTTGGCTATGTGAGCCCTTTCCTCACCACATGCAGTCCCAGATAAGATGTCAAAGTCAGATGAATATATAGTTAATATGAATATGAAGAACACCACAATTTGTTATGCAATTTATCATTTCAGATTTCATCATTGTCATATATATCATATATCAGTAACTGAAAAATGTAGGAAGATGAAACTTAAACCAATAAAAATGATTTTCTGATCTCTGCAGCATATTTTATTGTAATGTCGGATTTTTTGAACACTATACATATTTAAAAAAACAAACTGGTAATAAAATGACTCTATACCATCCAAGAACTACAGCAAAAAAATTTAAGGGCATTCTACTAGATGTTGCATAAGTGTGGCAATTGTCTCACATATTCCTATGGCACTGACAAACTACACTGTAGGCTTGGGCAGGTAACCTGACTCTACTTCAGGGCCATGACTCCTGCTCATGAGTTGAGTGGTGACCACATTTTCCTTGGCATCATGAATCCTAGACAGTTAGTCCTAGTGTGTTAACACATTACCAATAGGCTTGCGGGCTACCTGACTATTCTTCAGAGCTGTGACTACTGCTCAGGAGTTGAGAAATGAGACCACTATCCTTGGAATCATGACTCCTAGGTAGTTAGTCCTAGTGTGTTAATACCGTTGATAACCTAGCAGTTAACAGTTAATAGCTGCCGAGGTCATCCTGCATCCGTTATGACTTCATCAAAGTAGTTATGACTCCTTCAGAGTTTCAACTAATTGGGCCAAGTGTACCCAACTCCAAAAATAATGGGTGGCACAGAGTACGCAAGTTTAATGCAAATTCTGAGAACTGCTTTCAAAGGCAGGAATGAAACTGAAAGTCAGACTAAATTCTCAGGGTACCACTTTGTGAAATCTTCTTTGCTGCATTGCAATGGTACAGTGTTTTAAGATTAGACTAAGATGCATGTGGAGGAACTGATACTTTAAACTTTTACATATTTCTGTCAGTGCTTTACACTTCCAATTTCATAACTTTGTTCAAATGTGCCCTTGTGAAACCCACATTTTTTGGTTTCAAACTACTGAAACTTGGACACCCCAAACCTGTTGCGGAGCAAGGAAATTCGGTCAGAGGGGGTGAGAATGGCCTGCAGGGGTGTTTTGAAGTAGGTAGATACTCTATGCTTAACAAGGTAAAAACCTTAAAAGGGCACCTAAAGGCGATCTGAGTCAGTCAGGGGTGCAAGCAACTGCCCCCTGACTATATGGATGCTCTGCCACTGCCCCCCCCAAATACACGCATTCACATACACCTTTGATAACTGAAGCACTTCTTAAAGTTCATTGACTAGATTAATATAAAACCACCATTGCTATAGACTAAGTTATGCACTGATGTTACGCGACATCAGTTTGGAGGAAAACAATGAAGCACACATGCACAAAAGGGCATACATTAAGCAGGCACATATGGTAGACTATCGCCCGTATCCCATTGGTTGACAAATCAGCTGTCTGCATTTGTTGGTGTAACTTGCAATATTGATATGCGCTTTTCCTCCAAACGAGGTACAGTAGCACTTTCCTCTCTGTGACATCATATGCATAAGGTCTATAGCAAACATGTTTTAGTACAAAGATGACATCAAATTTATATGCATATGAAGCTTGTTTCAAAAGCTACGTAAGCATAAACATTGCAATATTTCAAAATGTATTTAAATTCAGTGAGTTGTAACTAAAGCTCCAAGAAGTAAACTTACATTTTTTCCAGATAGATGAAGCCCAAGCAGATATTGTTTAACAGAAGTTGGCAAATAGTACGCTAAACTGCAAAATAAGAATGCCACCCAACGGAAGTAAAGGGCAAGAGGTTTTGCGAAAACTCCATTAGGGGTCAAAGCCATCCTCTCTATTGTAGGAAAAAGAAGTAATCCTTTCTGAATCCGCAGCTTTGGCTTCCTTCTCATGATTTCTAATATAATATAACAACCTGCGAAAACAATAAGCGCAAAAAGATTTAAATTTTTAAAAGGGCTATAGCATCACTCAAAACATATTCAGAAACATGATCATATCTTTTACAATACATTTGGTCACAGCACTTTGATGCAGTGTTCGCACAAATGATTTGAATCAGGGGGAAATCCTCCATTCATATTGTTTTTAGGGAAAGGATTTGCATTACGAAGGGGGATTTCCTAATTTCAATTTCCAAAAGTTAAGTTTAACAACACACCAACAACATTGTCTCATAATGTCTACAAGAGGGTGTATAGTAATTTATTCTTCTCTGTGATAACTTCTCACATAGTGTTGGGCAATCCATTGAAAAATATCATTATATTGCAATAATTTTTTTTGTGAGACAATACGATAACAGGAATTAAAAAAAATGATGATAATTTCTTGTAAAAAAGTGTGAAATAATTTGCCTTTTGTTGTTTTATTTCTTCTCACTGCTGTCTCAAAACTATTTTTTTATTGATGACATTCTTTTATTACATTGAACTGATGTACAGAAGTAAAGTAAAACATGATGAGAGCACAGTAAAGTGCATACAGTGCAGGTCTGTAATTGTATGCAAACACCCACACATTAGGTTATATACCTGCTCTGTTGAGAAGTTTACGTAAATCACAAGAACACGCAACACCCTTAGGGGAGTTCAGTATTTTTCCATCGCTACTTGTGCCACGTAATTTCCAGATGTTACCTCATACTTTGCAGTAGTAATGGTGGGGCTTTTTACGTAAAACAAGCATGTTGAATTGCGTGGGGTGAAAGTGTACTACTTGTACATTTCCTTATGTCAAGCAATGACATATATTACATACATACATTGAAAGTTCGTAATACGCCCTTTTCCCTAAAAGGCTCAAAGTGCTTTACAAAGGCAACAGCCACAATACAAAAACACAATAGCCGTCTCAAAGAGAAATAAATGTCTTCAGACGAGACTTAAAGCAGTCAACAGTAGGAGAATTTCGGACCTTATGAGGAAGGCAATTGTATGTATTAGCAGCAAAGGCTGCAAAAGAGCAGTCCCCATAGCTAACAAGAATTTTTGGAACTCTCAGAACACTGCTCACTGGCAAATCTCAGTCCAGGTCGGAGTTTTTGTGCCTGAACCAATTCTTCAATATAGGGGGTGTAAACCATTCATAGCATTATATAATATCAGCAAGACTTTGAACTGGACACAAGATTAAACAGGGAGCCAATGTAAAGATCCTAACAAAGCGATACATGTGTAAGTTTGGGACACCTAGAAACAATACGTGCAGTAATGTTAAGAACACGTTGTATAGTTTTCAGAGTCGCTGCTGGATTAAGACCTACAACAGCTGCTTACAAGTATCAAGCTTGGACGTGATCAATGCATGTGCAACCGACTTCGCAGAGCAGTCTGATAAATAGGGGCAAATTTTCCGTAAATATCTGACACAAACCATAGCAGAGGAGGATAATTTTTTCACTTGGGGAACCATAGTCATATGCCGATCGAAAATTACACCAAAGTTGCAAATTTGCTCTGTGGGAGCAACAAACGCCTCACCAACACAAAGTAACATATCATCAGCTACCTTTACATGTTTACCACTGAAAACAACAAATCTGGTCTTACTACGGTTTAATTTAAGTCTGTTACAATTAACCATCTAGTCACTGACTTTCCTAAGACAATTCGAGATTCCTACCAGCATCAGAGGAAGCAGATGGGGAACATGGGGTATAAATTTGAGAATCATCAGCGTACAAATGATATTTCATTCCACGTGACCTAATGACAAAGCCCAACACAGAAAACAAAACAGGTCCCAAGACTGACCCCTATGGAACCCCACAATCAAGACTGATAGGTGACCCCTTGACCCCATTCAAATGAACACGTTGATACCTGTCATGTAAGTAAGATCGGAACCAGGCAATGGCTGACCCACTAACACCATACCTTTTACTCAACCTCTCTAAGAGAATACCATGGTGCAGGAAGGTGTCGGAAGCAACGGAAAGATCTAATAGTGACATCAAGACAGCCTCTTTTTTATCTGGCGACGAGAGGATGTCATTCTGCACAAGGAAGTCATAACAGTGACTGAAAAGTGGCCACTATGAGCTGGACGTACATGAAAGTTGGACACACTTGGTTTTGTACTCGACTCATACGTACGTACGTAGTCAACTCAAGGAAGGGTATAATACTAGCTCCATTGATTTGCGCACAGTATCAAACATATTTTTGTTGAGATAGGCCCTATATAGTGTGTGAGTGCGTTAACTTACCACATCATCTTATCTGTATAATGTGATGCCTCTAGTTCTACGTTAATACTGGCAGGTGCACAAGAGCTGCATTATAATTGGATGAATTTTCAGGACCACTTGAATCACTAAAATGGTCACTTTTTTAGAGTTTGTTTTATTCAGCGATCAGATTCGATTAGTTTGCTCTGAGTTTTGTGTGACCTGAGCAAAAGTACATGGGGTATATTTAATTTTTTCACTGAAAAAATAGAAAGGGGGAATTCCACCCTTGAATTTTATTTATTTTTTTTTTTTTTGGGGGGGGGATTTTGAGAACAGCTGCAGGGACCGCGCAGTCCCACACTTTAATGCGAACACTGCTTTGAGGGACATTAATTTGAACAGTAGCTTCTCTGTGGTAAGTCAACAATGAGTTAATTGTGCAGTCCCTTGTGTTTCCTATAGCTTATAGCATTGTGTTGATGTGGCCCTGGACAATCTTTAAATTCAGCGTAAGCTACCGTAAGTTTGTCTGGGAACTGTAGCAGACAGGTGGTTTTAAATTGGAGGACTGAGGAACAGAAGTAAAGTTAGTCAAGAGGAGTTTTTAATACCCTCTGTGGTGAGATAATAGAGCCTTTAATAATCAAAAGTAAATTATGGGATGATTCTCAAAAGGATGTATTTTCTAGCCATGATGAATTGAAGCTGTTAAAAAAGGTGCTTCTCAAACCTCACTTTTAATTGTCTAAGTGAGGTACCCGTATATCTTATTTCCAACCCACGGCTTGAATTTCCCAAGCGAATCTCCTCTTGTAATGAGATGATCTTTCTGTTCAAAGAGCATAAGGAACAATTACCACAAGCTCAACTCAGCACTTTCTTCTCCTTTGGTATAATTGTTGTTTAAGTTCTTTGCTAATTGCACTCCAATGAGAAAAATACCTGTATCAGGTGTTCGGTTTGTGTCCTCATTGAGGTCACAGATGTAATGAAGCAAGATATATACTGATAAAAGTGGTCTTAACGCAAATGATTCATCATGGGGGAAATATCCAATTTCTTAGAATCAAAGGCGAGATAAGACACGAGGAAAAAATTTCTACCCCCTTTCCCCACCCTTCAGCAGGGCCATATAGCAGTATTTGGAAACTGGGAGTCTCCCTTGTTAAGTATGAGACCCCTTCCATTACTGGCACTGTAGGTTAGGTTGATATGCTGTTAAAAGGTTGTGGGCATGATTTCTTCAATCCAAAAGTTTTGTTTCATACCTGTTTCATACTGCCGGGATAATATTGGTGCGAAGTACTGTATCTTTGAGCTATGAATTCACATATATATATATATATATATTTATATGGAAGTGTAGATGTGACGTTGCGACTTCTAAATTTAGAAACTGAAGAATGGTGGGAAGCGGACACAGTCGCATAATTTTTTAAACCTGTGGAATATGCGTCTAACATTGGCAACCTTTGCCTAAGTAAGAAAGACAATACCATCAAATGATGAAAAACTGAGGTCCGAGCTGGGTTTGAACCAATGACCTACTGCTCAACGTGCAGTACACTCTAACAACGTCACATCTACACTTCCGTATCTACACAAGCTGGGCGGAGCTTACAAGTGACGTAATGATGGAAAACTGTCCAGTCTGGTATTTGACATGCCAAGATGATCCCACAGAACTGACGGTATCAAGAGTTGGCAATGAATAGGGAAAGTCTGGCAATGAATAGGGAGAATATGCCCTTCACTGCCACTTAATTTTATGAACTTCTCAAGGTCGACTGGTACTGGGTATATTATGACACAGGGATTTCTTCAAAAGAACGCATTTGTCAATAAAATTATTGAAAAAATCAGATTCTGTGGAACATTTACACCTTCCTACATCTAAGTTTTATCAAATTCAAGTCCCCAGAACGTTATAAACGATAGAAGAAATGTAAGCAGTAAATCACAATAACTTCACACCTGTTCGACAGCTATTAAACTTACTCCCTGCCGTCAAGAGAGTTGGCACCACAGAATTCTGTGGTTAGCAATGACTTGGTAAATAAAATGGAATATTTGTAAAAAGATTTGCTAGGTCAATGAAACTCAAGTGAGGGAGTAGGTACAGCTAGAGAACACCTCGCTTACAAGGTTTGATTTATGACTAGATAGATTTTAGGCTGAGGGGTATTTTATTGGTTTGTACGACTGTGTCTTCTGTGGGATCAACTTCTCATGGAATTAAATTGACCAGTTCTTCCAGCAGAGATCCGATGGCTCAGTTGGTAGAGCATACTGCACGTTGAGCGGTAGGTCATTGGTTCAAACCCAGCTTGGACCTCAGTTTTTCATTATTTGGTGGTATCGTCTTTCTTACTAAGGTAAAGGTTGCCAATGTTAGACGCATATTCCACAGGTTGAAAAAATTATGCGACTGTGTCCGCTTCTTCAGTTTCAGTATATATATATATATATACGCTCAATCGAATGTCAGGTTTATACTCATGTTTGGAAAGCTATAAGTGAGCAGTTTTCAGTGGGCCAAATATCAGAACCCATCCTTCATAAATCAGGCTGTCTCCTATACAGTTTGGCTATAACAAAGATGGTGCGATACAGTGATGAGTGCTTTCTCCTGTAGTCCAGCACCATCATGTTATTCATTCTCCATATGGAGAGGTGATGTATAAAAATATATTTACTGTACCTGTACATTGTCAGCATTATATACAATGTTTTCTCCTAGGTGAGAAATTTACTTATTCCAATTACAAATCACCTTCATATTGAAAGGTTTTAATATCTTCCTGCAAACTAAAGATTTTTTTCAATGGCCAACCTGGCTATATTACTTCTCATTGGAATGACTTTATTTTCTTTTCAAGTTTGCAAAGTTTGCCTTCTGATTTCAATCAGAAATGACCTTTCATATTGAAAGGTTTTCATACCTGCAAACTAAAGATTTTTTCAGTGGCCAGCCTGGCTATATTACTTCAAATTGGAATAACTTTATTTTGTTTTCAAGTCTGTAAAGTTTGCCTTCTGATTCCAATCAGAAATGAACTTTCAAGGTGAAAGGTTTTAGTATACCTTCCTGCAAAGTAATGATTTTTTTCCATGGCTGCCTGGCTATATTACTTCAAATTGGAATGACTTTACTCTGTTTTCAAGTTTGTTAAGTTTGCCTTCACTGAACTTTTCATACTAGAGATTTTTTTCTGTCATATACAACTACAATGAATATATACTCTTGAAGCAACAAAACAATGGTATCACTGTCCATACGTGAGTACCCAGTAATTGAATTTTCACACCCTTACATTTTTATGAAAACTGATTATATCAATGGGTGTTTGAGACACTGGTCTACCAAAAAAGTCCTGTTATCATATTTTTCCACTACATCACAAAAGTTACCAAATCATATTGCAGACATGTGATATTTCTTAATATAATTTTCATGCATTTTTTTTTTCCACCCAGAGTTTTAGAAAACACTAAGATTTTTAGTCTTATTAAGTTAACACAGTTTCATCATTGTTACAGCAATATACCGACATAGCTTGGGCTTTTAATAATTACAATCATACTAGAAAAAGTATGTTTTGCATTCACGTTACAAATAACTGATTTTTTTTCTAAGTTTTAAACACTTTTTTAGTTCCTCATTGAAAGGTCGGCCTAAACTTTGAGTTGAAGTGGGAAAAATTTTAAGAGTTATATGCTAAGATTTGCCTAGATGTGGAAAACAGAAAACAATCCCTCCACTCAACTGGTACACTACCAGAAAGAAATAGCAAAAGGATGCTCAACCTGCAATACAGGATGGCAGATGGACAACTATGGTCCCACAATGGGATGGATAGATTGGAGAGACAGAAATATAGAAGACTAGGTTTAATACTGTACATGAAAGAGACAGATGATTAAAGACAGACGGACCAATAGACTGACACATAGACACTTACTGTACCTGTAGATAGACAGACAGACAGACGTATCACATGCTGTAGTTACTGTACTGTGTATGATAGTTGAGAGAGAAAGATGACTACAGGCAGACAGAATGGCAGACAGATCAGTTAGTTAGATGGGATTTAACGACACACCAACATGATTGTGTTATATAGTGTCACCTAGAAAAGAAAAGGGTGCAATGTTGGGATACAATTAACTAAAAAAAAAAAGTTGGGGTCAAATTCCACTAAAAGGACCAGGCAAATGCGGGAAGTCATGTCAAAAATTTCCATACAATTTACTTTCCTTGAGAAAGTCCAAAATAAGGGAAGGATCTGTCTGCTCAAATAACGTTTTCAGGTCTGGCACAGTGTAGTACTTTTGGTGAATATGGGAGTATTCATAACAGTCAATGAGAATGTGACTGACAGTGACAGCACAATCACAGGGTATACAATATGGTCTCTCATCCCCATGAAGTAAATATGCATGGGTAAGGTAAGTGTGACCGATGCGAGCCCTAGTCGGAACTAAATCATCTCTCCGTTTTCTGGGGGCTCCATGTCCCCCAGTTCTGACTGTTGGTTTAACTCGGTACAA
Organism: Holothuria glaberrima; assembly: GCA_009936505.3. Lineage (NCBI taxonomy): Eukaryota > Metazoa > Echinodermata > Holothuroidea > Aspidochirotida > Holothuriidae > Holothuria > Holothuria glaberrima. The sequence continues at coordinate 1,431 of WURT03648239.1, read as the reverse complement.
TTTGTTTTTGGGAAATGATCGAATCCCACAGTTCTTGCCATTTCGATTTTACAAAGCCATTGATTTTAGGGTGGTAATCAGTGTGAGGCAAGTAGAGATTGGTGACGTCCATCTGTAGGGCTTCTTTAGCAAGTGCATTGACTTTTTCATTTCCTTGTATGCCCACGTGACTAGGGACCCATGCTAGCACAACCGATTTTTGTAGTTGAACCAAATTTGAGTAAGCTTCACGGAGAGCTGTTACTGAAGGGTGTTTTAGCTCATATGGCCTTTTAGTACTAGAAGGCTTGATAGGGAGTCTGTGAACACAAAGAACTGGTGACAGTCTGAGGTTTTAATCAGAAGGAATGCCATCTTAAGTGCCTGGAGTTCGGCAGTAAATATTGATGCATCATCAGTTAGGCAGACAGATCAGACAGAGGTGGAGGCAGAGAGAGAGAGAGACGGACCAGACAGACAATGACAGATAATGTAAACAGAGTATATGGCACAGTATTTTTAAACCTCAAGGCAGTTACTATGTCACTTTAAAGTAACATATTAACTGCCTTGAGCTTAAAAAATACTGTGCCATTAAACTATTTTTTTATCTAATTTATTTTTGAAGCAAAGCTGCACATTTCATTACATGAATATAAATTTTTACAACACACTAACACATTTCTATTGTTTAAACATTATTTTACCATTGAGCGCTAGAGAAAGTCTTTCAGTTACTAAGAAAAATCAGTTTATCACCCTATACATCATAATACACTTAGCAACCAAACAAATTCATACATTTGAATTTTCTAATTTAATAAAAATTTCCATACATTTTTGTATCTATCCAGTTTCTTTTAAACTACAAATTAACATTTTTTTCTATTAAATTAACAGAAATTCTTCATTGTTTTAGCACATTACTATGATTCCATTTATGAAAATCTAGTCTACTTCCTGATGTGACTTGAGGGCAGTATTATACTTCTGTACATTCTAAATTCACCCAACTACCATAGGTTTACTTCAAGGCCCCCTCCCCCTCACTTCACACACCCCCGTCACTTCACACCCTCCTCGAATTATCAAAAGCAGAATGCATAAACAGCATTGAGGTTCTGATGACATATTTACAAATAACAGACTGTTTATACACAGAGGTAGCAGTAATAAAAACTCTGAACCAATATTTTAATTATAAACAATGCACATAGTGAATAATATGGGTTATGGTACAGAAGCATTAAAAACTACAAGAGGATTCTGTCTTCAATATGATGCACCCACATACCCTATGCCCTTACAGAAAAATTAGATTGCTGCAAGCTAGTAATAGGATTGCAGCAATCTAAATAAGCTTGTTGCAAGCTTTCTGAAAGCTTCTTTAGACTGCATACGTGATGCAAGCTAATTTGCAGGCTTGTTACAAGCTTACAACTTTGTGGCAAG
>WURT03648227.1:0-39180 GCA_009936505.3 Holothuria glaberrima | reverse complement strand
ATTATTATTATTATTATTATTATTGATTTAATAAAGCGCACTATCAACCAAAAGTTATCTAATGCGCTGCACAAACACATCAAAGAACATGAAAATAGACAAGAGTGCATGGAGAAGATACCGAGGAAAAAATACCATAAGCTATGACAAAAAAAAGAAAAGAAACATCAAAACAAACAGGGGCTTGTCCATTCAAGTACTTCCAAACTAAGGTGAGGATCTTATTTAAGTATGCTAAATGGCGGATCAAACTTGCTAGAATGACAAGCACACTACTAGCACAGGACGACTTGCAATATTTTGATCATCGACTACGTATAATCAGTGGCGCTGTACTCATTTTCTTCGATAATCACACAAGTAAATACAGTTGTGGACAGACCATCCGGAAAGTAAACAATTGTCCTTTTAAAACATGTTGCAACTGGTTTTAGCACTTGTAATGGGTTAACAACAAGCAGATATTCCAATGTGCTAGATCCTGTAGAAAATGGAAAGAACACGCTAAATCTAGCATTAAATTTGCTAAATCTGGACACCCTGGACCTATTGTGCCCAACGGTAAACCAACATGATGTAAAAAATGTACCTCTGCTATAGCTGGCACTAGTGCCTGTGCCCAATGTTATCTGTCATATTGTGGTGTATCCTCAATCACGCTTCCTTGGTTATGTCTTAGCCTCTAAAAACGTTGTGAACTCTACACACGGACAAGCCATGGATTTGTAGCAGCAGAGGCCATGATTATGTCCTGTTTCTGAGCAATAGTTCAAACGGCTGGTCAAATAATTTGTAGCCTACCAGAACCGGTCATCAACACCAGTGCGTTCATTTTACCTTTGTTCTTGCTTTCAAATAAAATGACACCATTTAAGTTTCAAACAAAGCGATCGCATTGAATAGAGTAAACTAAGCAGTCACCGTTGACATACAGAAAGGGGGATGTATTCTTAGGAGTTAAACATGTTTCCAAACACTTTTGGTAAACTTTTATGTTCACATGTTTAAATAATGCTAAACACGTGTCAAATTCCTGACTTTCTATGTTAAAACGCGGCTAATTGCTTGAGTAAGTGTTTAATTGCTAAAAATGTGTGGAAGATGTGTAGAGCATGTATAAACGCGCCGACACACTGGCGTCTAATTACTCAACACCTTTTTCAGTGAAGTGAAATCACTTATCATGTTGTCTAAAGTTTCATAGCAGTACTATAAGCTCTAATTAGATTGAACCATTCTCAGTCACATCAGTGAGATAGTAAGATCTTTGTGACATCGCATCTGTGAAGATCAGGCAATTCTAGTTGTTTGAAGTTTCAAGCAATGAAAGATTTACAACACCCTCAATGTATTGTGATTTACTAGAAAATATTCTTTATTTGCGAAACAGACTGTACAGCATATTCCTTGTTCAGTCTTATCCGTGGAAGCCTTAAAGAGAGCTGAACAAACAGAGTCCACTCCCTAGGGCAGATTATCCTTGGTGAATGCTTTATTTTGTTTAATAACTTCTAGCTTGTAACAATTAATGCCTACAACTACAGTGGCACTCAGATCCCATTCAGGGGAAACACAGGCAGAATTTGTTTGAATTAAAAAGTCACTTAAAACAGTTATCACCTGAAACAGTTATCAGCCGATAATCAGGTCAATGTGACAACACTTTGGCCGTTTGCTCTACGGAATATCTATCTCAGGACTAAGTCTACATTAACTCCAACAACATTGTCCGTGGAATGTTTCAACTAGCCTAAGTCTAATATAAATTTACGCATCGTCGTCTTCGCGTAAAGTGCATGGATGCGGTCCTAAATTATCTTTGGCTGATTTCATTCAAACCTTATAATGTTTTTACAAGATCTGGAATCAACAAAGGGATCTCTTCAAGATTATTATAAACTTCATAAATTGTCATGATTGTAAAATCAGAGGAGTGTTAGTGGGCTGGAAACTGACTCGTGATATTACAAATATTACCACGTGTTATAAGGTAGTTGCCAGTTGACTTCAACACCTTTCTGCTACGACATTGAAACAATTTACTTTAAAAGCTATTAACCCTTTCCTGAATCACAGCACCAGATCGGATACTTCTCTTTTGACAGGTATTGCTTTGAATTAGTTACACAATAAGTCGTTTTTTCCTTCCCTTGGGACCCATGTCTTCTGCCTGTTCGTTTGATACTTTCTTCAAATGAGACAAATGGCGTTTCATGTGTAAGCTATATTGCTATCAGTCTTTCAACCCATTTTGTTGCGTAGTTCAAGTGGAAGTGCGGGATTGGCTGCAAGACACGAAAGGTAAATACAACCGTATTATGCTTTATTAATTGGACTGCCCACGAGAAAAAGTTTGCAGCTCACTACGACGAGAACCCCGAGGTAGAGGCTGAGGTAGACGGGCGATGACTTTAAATCAGTTTTAGTGTAATAAAAAGGACGGATGTAGTTCTAGAAACAAATGGCCCACAGCGTAGATCTCATCTAAAATGCTGGGAAAATTAGAACAGCGAAATTTGTGAAATTAAGTTTATTCGAGTCATTATTTTAGCACTATTAGACTGTGGTCCTCTGAAAGTTTACAAAATAGAAAAGCAAACAAATTAAGCGACAGCATTTGATCATTAAACACAGGGTGGTCATTTACAATGAATGCAAGAGGAGCAAATAAGCAACTAACTCGATCGAAAATGACACTATTTCTTTAGTTTATCTAAAAATAAGCTGTCGGTGCCTCAGTACATTCCGAAGACAAATAGGACGACTCATTTATGGAAAGGCGAGGGCAGCTTCGTGTTTTTTTTTTACTGGAATTCTAATCTCTCGAATGCAAACCTAAACAAACAAGTATAGTTCCATCAAGTGTGTTTTCAAAATCTAAAGGCTGAACATATGTACTTTGGGTAGTGTCGATGAAGTTAGTCAGACGGGTACCATTGTTCAGACATCTGAAATCACAGTTTTCTTGTAGTGAGTAATATTATGTAGGTGGATCATTTAATACCGGAGAAACTGTTAAAAAATGAATGCAGTCTGTCTTTTCATGACTACCTTGGAAGATCCCCTTTTGGGGAGAATCTCCGTCTGAATTGACTCGAGTGGCTGACTTGGACTCGAGTCCGACAAGAACATATTTGACATGGCGACATTAAGTAACAATGTTTGTCGTTGAGTCAGAGTGTGGCAAGATTAAACCATAAAATTATCTAAGAAATAGAAATGAAAACTTTTCCTTCATGCTAACAAAATTGCATTGTGCCAGGAGTAGAACAGCTATTGAAAAGACAATGGCCGAGAGAAAGTGTACCTGTAGTGTAACACAGACTTAAGCAACCGTTCAAACGCATACCTTGCGAGGTTTAACCCTTATTACAAGCCTTATTACAATTCACTCTTAAAAAGTGTACACCAGTGCTTCTTAAACGTTTCGGCTGATCGACAATTTCACAAGGAAGTTGACCCTGCTCGCACCGAATGGTGTAGAGCAAACGTCCTCTCCTCATGTTCACAAAATATGAATATAAATAAAAGAACGACTTTGTCTAATCAGTGAAATAGCCAAGACATGGGGTCTGGGGTCCTTCCAAGGAATTAACATTTTAACACTGTTAGTTGCAATATGACGACATCTGGCAATTAAAGTATCTACGAACTTTGTAGTGCACATTAGGGAAGAATAATGCTTGTTGACAAAACAAGTTAAAAAATTGGACAGTTAAATTCTATACTCCAGACTCTGGAGTCGGGCAAAAAATCACCGCCCTCCACGAGAAAAACAGTCCCGTACGGCCATGTTCCTATTTACCAAATTGCTAGCCATTTAGAGTAAGTACTTTACTCTTATGTTCTCCATTGATTATTTTGAGAAATTCTTGCTTGGATTTTCTTCAGTATGGATATAGTACATTTCATACATCATCTAAACAAGACGTGACAATCTGTGACTTCTTTTGCTACAGTTTTTCAAGGTCTACCACCTGATCTCCACATTAAGACCATATGTAGGACTTATAGTCTGCATGGTTAATAGACTGAGATTACAATTTTATTTTGAAAGTTATGACTTTGTCTTGACTTGACATGAGCGAAAATGACTTGTGACTTGAAGGTAAATGACATGAAACTTAACCTGACTTGAAGGTAGATGACTTGAGACTTGCCTTGACTTGAGAAAAAAATTACTTGGTTAAAATTCTGGAGAATATAGTTTCCCCATAATGAGATAATTGCTTATAGGCGCCACCGTTTGCCTATTTAACCCACAATTCAAAGCGTGTACATTGTGTACATTTCGGTAACGAATGGTTTTTGGAACCCCTTCGCAAAGTAAACACCATATGAAACGTACATTTAGTAAGTGTATTGCCAAAGCCACCAAAAAGCTACTTCCTAATCGGTGTGCACCTCTCAAGTTTCCGAGAGGTTTATCAGTCTTGCTAAAACATGTCTATTTTAGGTTAGGAAATCTACATACTGTGTTGGAAAATTTGCCCTCATTTAGGGACGACTTTGACCTTCTCCCAAACGGGAGAAATTCCCGGACTGATAACAGAGCCACAAAATGGCTAAACATAAATGTATTTTTGAACTGTACCTAATAAGTTCCATCACTTCTCAAACTTTACACATAAATGGCAACAACCTTTCTTTCTGAAGTTATTGTTTAATCGTGGTAGAATCAAAGTAATTAATTAAAACTAGTTTTGTAGCTTAACGCTGGCAAATAAGGGTGGAAAAATATTGGGGGGGGGGCTGCATTTTATAGGACGAGATAAGTATATACAAATGGTATGCTGTGAGAACGAAACTTTTTCTGCCATCTCGTTTTAGGGGCATCAATTAAGTTAGTTAGTTAGTTAGGTTTTACGACTCAGTTTGTAACCAATTAGTTTAAGTCGGGCCGGTCACGGCCTTTTTTCAGTTTGGCTCACTGTCTTGTTTTCTCTACTCCATTGCTTATGCTAAACATCAAGCACAATGACAGTAGGTTCTGAGAAGGGGATAAAGCCCGCTGTGTTCCCTCTGGTTATGCCCCTGGTTGAAAATAATTTAAAAAAGAACTATATAATTGGTCAACTTGTTGAGGCTCTGTGGTATCGTTTCAGATTTGCTAGTGTAACAGTTTTCCAGTAGTGTCAACCATTGACAATCAACAAGTGGCCATATCTCAACAATATGCAACAATATGAAGTATGTTGATATTACTTGCTTCGGCTTATCTTCGTGCTTTTCTTAACTATTCACTTTTAATTTAGGGTTTGATTCTACGGTAGTGACTAGCCTGAAACAATACACTCTAATACCGTCCTGTTCAAAACTGAACCAAAAACGGATCAAATGGCCACTCAACCAAATACGAATTAAATATTTGACTAGCTTCGGTTCAAACCAAACCATTTTCTGTTCAAAATGAACCAAACTTGTCAAATATTTGAACAGCGTTTGGTTTAGCGCCCATTTGAACCAGACGTTATTAGAGTGTAAGTATTGCATGTAGAATATCAAGCTTTTAGGATGCTAACTGGATGCTTTTATGCCGTCTCTACTATAGTACTACAGTATAGAGGAAAAAAAGGTGCGTGACACACGATTACATTAAGTGGATTATTCCCGTACAACTGTCATTACGAGATCACCCGTACAATTGCTATGCATAAAATGTGTAATTTTATAAGTAATCAACGGCCTTGTGCTCGACCAGTAATAGACCATTCAAGATCTTGGCAAGGTTACACGCATTTTTACCGAGTGTCGGTCCAACAGGCCTAGCTCATAGCTTGTTATGACCTTGTAATGACAAAATTACGTTACATAAAGTAATTACAGTTACCTTTTTGAGTCGTTTTAGATTTAATTAGCTTTTATTTAATTGGAGGGTATATCGTCTGCAAAAAATTCTTGCATACTGCGTATAAGCGGCTAAACGACGTGCCACGAGTTCTGCATTCGCGTCTCCTAAGACGAAGGTTCTTCGTTCTTATTTCCAGTGTTTCATCTGGATCCTTTTCGCCATTTGCTTTTGAACAAGACAAATGTAGATTCCATAGTGGGGAAATAACGGGAAAGGTTCGTTTGCTTTAGCCCTTGACCTGTTCGGCTGGAGTTGGCCTGCAATATAACTTTAAGATTGCTTACAGCTTACTCATGCCGCCCAAATGCAGAAGCCAAATATTTGTCTCAAGGTTTATTTTCAAAAAATGAGTGAAAAAAAACCAGTGATTTACAGATAAACAAGGCAAGTATTCATTCTGCTGATCCGAGAAAAACGACTTCCCCGGCTTGGTTTATCCATAACACGGCAGCAATGTTAATTTTAACCGTTTCTTGAATAATGTACTCCACACAACATTCAACGTGGGTTGCCATAAGTATTGTTTAGTCGTGAAAATTTATCTGTATTAGAGATTACAACAGCATGATTACATTACAAATGTGTACTTATGATCAGGCTGTTCCACTGAGTGCTTTTAGGCTGGAAGTGAGTGACTGTAAATTGGCACATCTATTAGTTAGATTTCTGTTTTTCTCTTTATCTCACTTGTAATCATCCAGATTTAATCCTCACATGTCGTATGTTGAAGTTGAAGGGTTGAAGGGCTGAAGTGTTGGGTAAAAATGAAGTTCTTTGAAGTGTTTAATAACTCTCAGTGCAAGAACTATCGTATTTTTAAGACAAACTTAGATTTCGGAAAATAAAAAAATGGTTTCTTCATCTTATAAAGACCGTATAAAGTTGTGTAAGTTCCGTTGTGCTCACCACAAACTTCCTGTTGCCACTAGAAGATTCCTCAACATTTTTTTTAACGAAAGAACTTGCCGTTATTGTAGTTCTGAGAAATTAGGGGATGAATTCCATTATTTATTGCATTATTTATATAGTGCAATATGTTCCAGAGGAAAAGAAAAATTTACTTAAAACGTTTCTGCACGGTTAACCCTAATTCAATTAAAATGACGCTACTCTTTCAGAATAGGAAAAAATCTATTATCATAAATCTCGCCAAGTTTGCAATTTTCATTATGAATTCTTTCAGCTTATTAACTTACCTTTCGGTTAGGCTGATGGTACAGATATCTCGCTGCCTTCTAAAGTTATATTTTTTCTCTCTTACTTTTTCTCTTTCTTCTCATTTTGCCTTTTTCGTAATCTTGTATTGTTTGTGTACCATATGCTAATGTTGTATTATGTTTTGACTTTCATACCTCAAGTGAGATAATCAGAGAATAAATTGAAACGGAAACTGAAGCAATAGTGCCACGCGCACATGTTACATGGTCTATAACGGTGTTTCAACTCTGAACCTTGTTGATTTGGTATTCAAAATGTTTGAACTTGCTGATACTATATATTTCCCAAATTTAGAAATAAGCTGGTTGTATTAGTACCTATCGCCATAGTAAAATTCTAAAGCTGGATCATACTCCAAACTGTAGGCGCTGTCTAACTATTAACGATGCATACCCAACCACAGTACATGAAGATCTCTGCCTTTGCAGGCATATAGCAGAGATAAATTGTCACCTTAGACATAAATAGCGGCGACAAACATCCCACGATGACAAATCTGTTCAGTAAACAGCGTTTCTGGCCAGTGTGCAGGTCCTGTCTGCCTGTGGCTGTGTGACTGTAAGAGAGACGCGTCGTGACACTCGCGATAATAAATATCGTGGAAGGACATATAAGTTTTAGTTTCACTACTATCTCTATAGATTGCAGGTAGTACGTGTGTATAAATTTGACGAGTCCATCAAACCTCTCACATAATTTACGTGGCCCGTAAGTTTAGGCACCTGTTGATAATTGATATAATGTACGTACTACCATGTGCAAAACTGAAAAAATCTTCAGATGAAAAGCAAAGCCTACTATAGCTTGAAGGTGAACCATTTTATCGCTGTTCTCAGCGAGAGAAACAGAGAGACACTGTAGTGGAACTTAAAGTCCATAGGCAGTCGCCCCAAAATTTGCTTTGAAAAATCAGCAAACTCTTGCAAATATCCTCTTATTGCATTAACAAAAATATTTGTCACATCCAAATAGGTCATTCATGAGCTTGAGTGACGGGGCATACTAAATCTGACTAGTGTGACTACATTTTTCCTTTAAACCTGCAGCAACTCCACGTGTCATTAAGCTTGATAAAATACTGTAATTTCGTCCAATTTTGAACCTGCTTATTGACAACCCTTGGTCCAGAATGAAGGGTTAATTTCCATTTTTCCTGGAATAAAGTTTTCATCGTTATTCAAGCCTAACACTAGGCTTTGCTGATACATCTTTCGCCTACCGTGCAATAGGCCCAAGACATAGATGAACTGAAATGGTGATAGTCTTCTCTACTCTTTAATCAGCAGATATAAAACAGCTTTCGTTTACGCACCCACATAGACGTATACTTGTGTTAATCATTACAAAATGTAAGTGCGGATATTTTTAAGGTTCTCTCGCCGTATCTCACCCCAGAAAGTAACGATTCTCCACCCCCATCCCTTAGTTAACTTCTTACCCCTTCTCCAATTTAAACCAAACTGTAAATGTAAATGAGGAAGAAATAAAGTTGGTTAAAAATACGCAGACTTTTCGGCCGCGCTTCGCGCGCACTTTTCATATGCGTTCATTCATTACTTCTTCAAGCATAGGTAAAAAAGACAAATGTTCATATTGTGATACTTCTGGTCTGTTTAGCCTTGCACATTCTATGTCATTTAAAATGGTGGATGGGTATTCTATTGCCCACAAATTAATACAAATCCTAGAGCTTACAGAGCTTTGCCCCAGCTCTTACCTAGACTTTTCCCCTATACCCCACCAAGGTCTGTTTGTGGCCCTTAACCTGCGCCCTCCGGAGAAAGCTTTTTGTACCTTCTCTGTGTGCGGCCCGCGAGTAGATTATGACCTTCAAAACGGCCTGTCAGAGAAAAAAAGGTTCTCCACCCCTGGTGTAAGTCATTGTTGACCAACCAGAGTGAAACTATATTGTTTAAATGAATGTCAATCAAAGTGCAGTTATCAGCTGTATTTAGAACTCTGGGACTATACCTGTTTCCATGTTTGGACAGAGACTTGTTAGCGGCTCCCTAGCTTGAGGGATGTCATATCCCCCTAAAGAGCAGTAAGGCCATCCATAGTTAGGCAGCGATAAATAGCTGAAACTAACTACAGTATTCTAATTTGCAATTTGTACATTTAATGATTTGACGATGCACGAAAGCGTCTTATTTTTGTACCTAAGCGAATAAATTTATTGATGGAACGCGAATTTTTATTGATCAATGTTCCATATTAGCCCAGTTGTTGAATAATTACCAGCAAACTTGTACTGATTTTAGGTGCACTCATATAGGTTTTACTCAGACTGTTCCACTTTCTTTGCTGTCTTTCATGCTGAATTGTGTTTACACTGGCTTTGTTTTGTAGCTTTTCTTTTAAACTCCTTCCATTTGCTACAATTTTTCAACTTCGTGTAATAGTAAGTACCGGTACCGAGTTAAGCTGAACGAACGATAAGTGATCACACTCATTACGTAGCATAATATTTTCGGAAGTTCTTACTGCTTTTCTATAAGTCTTCGAAGTAATTTCAACCCATAATTGAAGGTGAGACCCCTATTTGACCTTAATAAAAAATATACATGGTTAATGCCCAACCTTCGCTTCCAGTGTAGCAAACTATTGTCATTGACAGCCTTGAGGTGATATGTTCGTAAACTTTATTGCCCAAGTGTAGTAGCAGGCACGAATAAAACACTTAACAGCGTCTGGATGTATCGGTACTAGATCTGGTATCATCTTAAGGAATACTTGGGGCAGAAAACCGGCGTGATGCTATCTCTGCGGATGAAATTGAATGCAGAGTATGGACGAATCAGAGAGCACTCAGGGCATCCTCCAGCACCTCGAGTTATTATGCTACACATGCGAGGCTCCTATTTCGTACGCTCAGACTCTTCGAACTAAACGGAGGATGTTTTCTGTCACCGAATACTGCCCCGGGGAGGGCTTCATGTGTAAATGTCCATAGAAACCCCAAAATATTTCGTTCACCGGGGATTATTTGGTGACGAATGATCTTACCTACTGATTGATTCAATCACTCTTTGCGCATCCATTACACTTTAAACGCTAATATTTCGAGCGCATTTTAACAAGAGACCGAGTCTTACTTTCAAAACCAAGCTTGCAGGGTCAAAATATTAACGGTTTGATCACAGCAACAAACAAGGAAGATTCCACATTTGACAACTTTTAGCTACTGTTTGTATGAGGTCTTCTTTACCCCCACGAGAGAAAGGCGAAAGAAAGTTGAAAGTCCGGAAAATTTTGGCTACGTTTTGTTTTGTTATATATTTATACATTTATCGTTGTTAACCTGTCTTTAAATTTACATGAAATAAACAAATGATTAACCCTCTCTATAAAACCTAATGACTCACTACTACTTCAGATGCAACGCACGAATAACGACCCGACATGTTTTGACTTTTTTCTTTCATTTCAAACATAGTTACTTTCTAAGTTTCCACCGCAAAATTACAGCAATTGATTTTGTTGACCGAATTGTGGTGGAATAGTTTTGCTTGATAGCAAGCTCAAGCCTAAATCATGTTGTTTAGTTCAATTATCTAAAGAGAGGGGAAGGAACTAAATCAAAATAATATCTATTAAAAAGACATCGGAACAAAATAATATACAAAATGGCAAAGAAGTAGGAAAACTGAGACAATTTGTTCGTCTCCTAAACTAGATTGAACTATCTCATATCCTTAAATATAGCTGCTTATACGTAGTCTGAATAACCTCTTTCCTAGCTCATTATCATTTTATATACATGTGAATGATGAGATCTCTCTATTTATAACCACGATTACCTCAAGCAGGCATACTTCGTAATATATGGTATCCTAAATCTCTCAGCAAGCTTAGACTCATATATAGATATGCTTTACTGTGGAATTCATCACTGAAAAGTCTTCATTCGAAAAAATCTGTTGCTACTTTCAGAAAATGCCTTAAATAAGATTAAATTGAAGGGGAAAGTTCATATGTTTATTAGACGAGTACTTGCTTGGGTCAAGGAAGGGCCGGGAAGGGAGGAAGTAATTGGGAAGGGTAATTAAAGATATCGAATGTTCCGCTTTTTGTCTACATAGATTTCCTTCTTGTACCATGAAACCATAGAATAATTGATGAAGGGGAACAATCAATGTTTAATTCCAAGAAATTTTCACGTTTTTATGAAAATAATTGATAATAACTCACGAGTCCAAATTTCGAGTCTGACTCACTAAGACAGTCATATCCTAGTCCTAAGTATGCTGATGAGGATCACGCTAATTAATTGGCAACAGGGACTGGCAGGGATCAAAGATACGAGTAGGACATGAGGAATCTGGACCGTCATACAAGGCAAAGTGTCATAGATATAAAAATATCGGAAAGTTATTCATTCTCTTCAGATAAATTTAAAATATGTACTCATTTTCAGGAAAATGAATTTAAGATCACTTCGCGTTGAATCAGCACCAAATTCAAGGCCCACAGCAATAGCAGCAAACGCATATAGTAGGAGTAGCAGTAACAATAGTGCTGTAGTTGGTCGTGGTAGCAGCAGCCCATAAGTTGCCGTTGGCTTGTGTTGTTCTTTAATTTCGAGTGTAGATTCCCGCTTCAGTTGTTAACCTATTTGACATTGAGTAACTTAAACAGATCGCAGTAAAAAGAAATTGTTCATTTGATCACTCATTTCCTACAATATATTACCTTAAGTGAAGATTGACATCTTGGAATTCTATACACTCCGCATTCAGTAACGAGGAATTTTTTTTTTGTTTGAATGAGTCGAGGTTAAGAAGGAACGACTTGCGAAAGACAATATTTTATTTCTATTTCTATTCCATATTTCCTCTTTAAAACCTGACCCAAAGAAAATTGCTAAAATATTTTGCGGTTAATGCAAATTATTAGTCATTTATCTACTCATTATTTTCCTTCAAGAAAGAGTGACATCTTGGTATTTTGACAGCAAATTTCCAATTTATTTTTAATTTGAGAAGGTCAAATACAAATACTTGGGGAAGGACTCTTAGTTTGTGACTGACAGCAAAAGGGGGAGAAACGTCTTTGGACGGGTTTGATACAGCACAGTAGCAGTGCTTTGCCACACACTGACCAAAGTAGTAGATGGACAGATGGACAGATGGTATCATTGTGGTAATCATATATTTGTTTAAAACTGACGGTTTTCAGATACAAACATCTATCAGCTGCAAGCTTAAAGGGAAAATGCATTCCCCCAATTCGAATAAGTGTGCCCCGGCATCATAGTTCAGGAATGACTCTTATCAATCATGTGACAATATGTTTGTTACTCAATTGTTACATTCAAGCAAACAAACTCCTTGGTTTACCTTCAATATTCAATGTAAATTTCAAAAACATAATGAAAAATACTTGTGAGCGAAACAAGGGGAGATTTGTAAGATTTAGCAAACTTTTGAAAATAAACCTGGGGCGACTGCATGCCATCTCCCTTTAAAACTCCCACTCTACTTCTTGTAATACGTTTGAACAACATGCAGGGCATAAAGGTCTAAAAAATGTTTAGCAGTAATGCTGAGTGTGGCTAGCATTAGTGATGCCAGTATTCTCAAAATTGTTAGCCCAAGAATTGTATGAATCATGGGTCATATTAATCCTGAAACAGGTATGCACCTACCAGTACATTGACCGAGGTCTAGAGAAAAAATAATCAAGATTAATTTTACCAATGTTGTTAATCAGTTAATCTCTACGATAGGTAACTGCAAGGCCTGTCGTTAGAGTTCTCAATATCATTGAAAAGAGATTTTAATAACGACAACCAGAAGAGATGTTCGTTTGCTGTTGAATCAATAAATTGTTATGGCATTCTCTTTGGTGCTCACTAGTTGGTCATAAAGAGGAAAATATAAGTGCTATGACAATCAACGCTTTAAGAAATGCGACGTCTGGAAGGAAGGTTGTTTTACGACGATATCTGCGTTGATGAGAAGACAGCTTTAAAGATATTTAATTAGCACGTGAGGGGCCTTATGTAGAGGATGCCGAAGAACCGCAACTACCTTTGCAATCCGTCCGGTTAATAGAAAGGTTATGAAAAATCGTAATATGACGGCTAGAGGTCTCTCACTGCGTTTATGGATATGTAGTTCCAAGAAACCACTTTGTATCGAGCGTATGCACCACCGGCATTACGGAAGGCATACAGTTTTTACACTGTAAACCTGGAGGGAAAGAAAGAATTACCATCGCGCTATTAAAGCAGTTTCACCTCTGAGAGAATTATAAAAACGGTGTCAGATGTCGTTTCAAATTGAATGTTGGCTGTGTATATGTTATAATTCCTTAACATTACCCAACTGATTTTTATTATAAAATACCAACCTCATATGATATAGGAAAGGTATAAAGAAATATGACACATTCTCAATGCTTCTATATGAAAATGAAGTGTCCATGCCGAATCAGAAACAAGTTGATGAATAAATATACAATGCTTTTTATCATTCAAATTTCAGCTTAAATATTTTTAATGTAAAGAGTTTAACAACGGGGGTCGTGATCTTCTGGTGAATAACAACTAGGGATATTTAATTTTGATTGGTACATGACATGTCAACTTGCGTTTTTAATACATGCAGTAGCCCAAAAGAAAGCACGATTACATTTTCGTTGTTTTAACACCGTGAACCATCAGGTAGGCCGTGTCCTAGTAGGAGATGTAATACTAGTAACTTTGCAGATAGATTTGCAGGATAGGTATCCTTCGTTTGTTTTTGCCTTAAACATTCTAACTACCTGTAAGAAGGAATTAACAAGTGAAGACACAAGGTTGTCGTTATCTGCTACACAACCGTTAGTCGCCGGGGAAATATAAAAAGTTATAATTTAAACTCTTATTACGAAAGACCAGCTTTATTTCAGGGACTGTATTAAAAGAAGGAATGCCTAATTTGGATAGATATGGAGAAGTTTACAAAATCCCATTGAAAAAATGAGACCTCTCCGTCTCATTTATATGTGTAATATGAAAAGATTACCTCCAGACCGTTCTTTTATACAATGTGACTTTTAAGAAAATAGTAGCAAAAAAATTATTGTACGTGCAGAGCCAAAGAACTCGATCTTATGTTCTCACCATACTCAACAGTGTTCTTCGCTTACCGTGCTTTAAAATGGATCTAACAGGAAACCTATAAATGCAAATGATAATTTTAATGCATATCAATTTGTTTCAAAACACTTCCCTTTCTACATTGAGATGTGCTGTCTATGTATATTCCTATACACCCGATCCTGTACACTTGATTGGTCGTGTGGGCTTGACCAATAATGTTCTTTTTACCATTGTACACTTGTTTGCTACACATACATCGCCCGCTCAGTGTAGAAGTCTGTGGACGTGTAACAGTGGTGTTACTCACACATAGCTTGGCGTCTTTTCATTGGTACAAGACTTAAGCATGTTCATAGCTGTAGCTACTTATATGTAATTTGGCCTGGTCATTTAAAAGTGAAATATGGTCGATAGATTTTTATATCATTCACACGCTTAAATATATTAGATATATATACATATATATATATACCTATATATATATGTATATATATATATAGTAGGACATATATTACTGAATGAACATCACTATAATTTTGCTTTGCAACAGAGCACGAGCGGTTGAAACATTGTAACCTTACTGTTTTCCACAGAGAGCGTTTTCGTCGCGTGGGAGACGCTAACATAAGCTGTATGGGGTTATGTTACAAATAAATTGATATGTTTTATGTTTCCAAATGCATTCCAAATTCCTTCACAGGGAGGTGCTCCTCCTTAGTCTCTAGGACTAACTTCGATTACTCAGTTATAATGGTTCAGCCATAGCTTAACCAAAATAAAGGGGTGTCGTTTCATACATATTCATTGAGGAGGAAGGCTGACCATTACAGGGAACCATCGCTCGATCAGTTTGAGTCAAAATGTAGTCATGCGTTACGGGGACTACAGAGTTTGACTTTTCGACGTAGGTTACTAGATTTCACTTCTACGTCAATGAAAGCAGGTGCAAAGTCTTACCAGGGAGTTCCTTGGACTCCCTGGTCTAACCCGCATTTCATGATAACTCCACAACTGTTCCATTGTTTCGGTATTACATGTATTCTAGCTGATGCGTTTACTAAGTAGGTCAGTATGCCCATTGGTCCGTGAGTTTATTCATTACAGGGTCACCATGATCACAAGTTCAGTAATAGCAACCGTACTCATCTACAATGCGTAATCAGCATTGCATATGAGTACATTTTTCATCAGATCATATTGGGAACTCACAAATGACTAACCTGAATAACACTCGGTCCGGTGATAACGGCCTTGTTAACACATTCGGACAGTTTAATGTCGAGGAAATGAGCGTAAATAATTAATAGCTGCTACACAGATCGTGACTAATTTCGCAAATCGATGGGAGGGATAAAAAAATGTATGACAAAGTAAGCATATAATATGTGCTCGACAAGTATGGAATACGTCTTCTAACATAAGCTGAAGTATGCTTAAATAAATATGGGAAGTGGATTATCGTCTGAGGGTGTTAATATTAAGGTAAAATTTGGGAATTAAACGCTGTAAGCAATTATAGGCTTATTTTGACATAAAATAGCCTCTAATATTAATGAATAGGTTATAAGCACACTCTGTACTGCTATATGAGTGGAGGTATTACAACGACAACTCTTGGGGAAAGACAGATCCTGTGGTGAACTATCCCATGTTTAAAAATGTACGTCACTGTCAGAAATTAAAGATGACAAAAAGTGGGATTTTTTTGTTCTTAAACACAGACGAAATTAAAAACAAAATACATTTTGTGGGGGAAAATACAAGGAGAGACATGAAACATAAGCTACGAAACTTCGCACTAAGGTACCGTGAATTAAAATTCTTTTTCCATGGCGGTTAAACCAATATGTTGTCTATGTACAACTTTGCCTTTCCTATGGAAATTTGAAAATTGTACCATTGTAACAACCACTTTTGTAATAGGTCACCACTTTTGTAATTGGTTCGATCACTTTTGTAATAAAGGTCACAACTTTTGTAATAAATTCACACACTTTTGTAATCAATTCACCACTTATGTCATTTTTAAAGTCACCACTTTTGTAACGCTCTCCGACCACTTTTGTATTAGAAATCTCTTTCAACCACTTTTGTAATCGTCAGTTAAACACTTTTGTAATCGCCTAGATCACCATTTTTAGCCAGCATGCTAAGTTATTGGGATACTCCTTGTCTACTCCTTCTATCCTTCCTCCTATCTATCCTTCTATCCATCCATCCATCCATCCATCCACCCATCCACCCATCCACCCATCCACCCATCCACCCATCCACCCATCCACCCATCCACCCATCCACCCATCCATCTATCCACCCATCCATCTATCTATCTATCTATCTATGCTCTGTCAAAAACGAAAAGGATCTAGTTTTTGAAGCCATATTCAAGGAAAAGTCCAAATTCTATAAAAATGAAACATCTTTTTCAATCTTCAAATAAAAAAAATCCTTATTAAGCCCAGCAAATTCTGTGAAAAATCCTTAAAAACTTGGCCTTGTAATAAAGCCGGCTGTTTTCTAAATTGCTTCTGGTGCCGTTTTTACTCCTTGACTTGTTAAAAGTCTCTATCAGTCCTGACACTGCCCCGCATGTTATTATTCCTTACTGTAATTGATTGATTTTTGTTTTTGTATATTACTATGTTGCCTATGTAATATGTCATCGTACTTTCATTATTTTATTTAACTTAACCGATTATAAGTCTCTTATACCTCAATGAGGTGAGCTGGAGAGAATAAACTGAAACTAAAACTGAAACTGAAGTTGCATTTCTTATGTAATTCATTGTTTTACTATCATTGTTTACACTACACGACAACTATTTTTTAAATTGCTATGTTAAAGTATAAAATATAAGAATAGAGTTAACACTTTCAAAAACATTTACTCAAAAAATTTGATCTTTAATCGGGTAGAACTGATGACCCCTCGTTTGACCCTAATTTATGTATGAAGTGTGCAAACTGCATATTCAACGATAGATTC
Source organism: Holothuria glaberrima (assembly GCA_009936505.3). NCBI lineage: Eukaryota > Metazoa > Echinodermata > Holothuroidea > Aspidochirotida > Holothuriidae > Holothuria > Holothuria glaberrima. Next base: position 22,038 of record WURT03648227.1, on the reverse strand, counting down.
AAGGACGTAGGAAGCGGGGGGACTGCGAAATTTGTGGGGGGCTTAAGTATGCTTTAGCCCCCCCCCCTACTTCCAAGCACGAAATCCGTTATTTGTCTCTTCTGTAAGAAATGTCAAAAATTTGCAGTAATTTACCTTAGAATTTGTCCAAATAATACACCAGATTGCATCTAAGGACCCTCAAATATCGAAAAATTTTCCAAAGGACTAAGAAATTTCAAAAATGTGCAGTAATATAGGTCTTCCTCAAATATTTCCCAAAGTAATACACCAAATTTCATCTAAGGGCCCACAAATATCGTAAAATGTTCAAGGGGCTAAGAAAAATAAGAAAACTTCAGTAATTTACCTTAGAATTTGTCTAAAATGATGCACCAGATTGCATCTGAAGACCCTCAAATATCAACAAATTTTCCAAAGGGCTAAAGAATGTCAAAAATGTGCAGTAATGTACCTTTAAATTTGTCCAAAATAATGCACCAAATTGTATCTTGGGACCCACAAATATCACAAAATTTTCCAAAGGACTAAAAAATGTCGAAATTTTGCAGTAATTTACCTTAAACTTTTTCCAAAATGATGCACCAAATTGCAACTTAGGACCATAAAATATCAAAACAATTTTCCAAAGGACAAAGAAATGTCAAAAATGTGCATTCATTTACCTAAAAAGTTCAAAAAATTTATGCACCAAATTGCATCTAAGGACCCTCAGATATTAAAATTTTCTAAAGGAGTGAGAAAAGTAAAAAATTGCATTGATTTACCTTAAAAGTTTTCCTAAATGATGCAACAAATTGCACCTAAGGATCCTAAAATATCAAAAAAAAAAAAACTTTCCAAAGGGGAGGGGCAACCCCTCCCCTCAGACCCCTTCCCCCAGGACGGCGATCCGAAACCAGGTTCAGTCCCCCAGTCTTGAACAGCTTCCTACGCCTATGGATAGATTAACTTTGCAAGTGCAACTACGTGGACATACACTATTAGTCATAGCTCAGATGTGTGTGAGCGGAGCGGTGCCATGCCGTGTGCGTTCCTCTGCATTCCGATTAAAGATCTAAACAAAGAAGTTTAAGTCCTCAAAAGTAAATTGATTAGATTTTCCAAATCTCAAAAGTTTAACAAAATAGAATCCACTGTTAAAGTTAGGGTTTAGTAATTAAGTACAAAAAAAAAAACTTAAATTGAATGTGAAGTGAGGGCAAGCGTCACCCATGAACCCATTGATATTTTCAGGAAGAAAATAGCAACATGCTGCCCCTCACCCCCGAAGTAAAGAGCGTCAACTGCCTCGTTGCCCCCGGTAAGTCTGGCGCCAATACCGACAATTGAGAAAACAGGAAGATGGGTTAGTGGTCTATGGCCTATCATGTGCATTTCGTTATAATGATGGTCATATGATCTGATGGCAGTCCGATCGAGGGATTAACACGGGGGGGGGGGTACCGTATATACTAGGGGCGGACGACGGGAATTTGATGAGTCGAGAAACATTAAATTGCCTACAGAAAATCTGCACGGTTTGAATCAGCGGTCGTGAGACTTGTGGTTCGTCTGGGTTTGGGTGTTGCTAATGCCGGGAACAAGCCTTATATTAAGCTGACACAGACCGAAAGCCAAAGCTGACAAAAATTAGCTCTCGGTTGTATGATTTTCTGGCAGAACCGGGAACAACTATTTCATGACCAGGAGTGGCCTTTAGCAATTCTTGATTTATACAAAGTGTGATACGTTCAAACAACGAAGCTTTAGCGGGCGCTAAAAACAAAAAATTGCCGACTCCCGGTTGTCTTATTTTGTAGCGGACCGGGAGCAAAACATAACGAACCGCGAGGTAAAAATCGCCCGGCGCCCGCTTAATATAAGCCTTGGCCGGGAGCCCCATTGTGAGAACATGGGATACATACAGGTCCGTATGCTACCCTGAAAAATCCAGAAGATCGATGAGTCTCCAAGTATCACATCATTTGCATAACGTCCGTCAGTGTCAGAATAGGCGTACTTGAGGATTTCCATTTGGTCCGGGGGGGGTGGCAGACAATTTTTGTCCGAATTTTTGAGCCGTACCCAAAAAACCGGAGATGTACAAAACCATTGCGCGCGCAAAGAAAATCATCATTTATGCTCAAAATGTATTTTTAACACATTTTGCACTACGTTATAGAAAGTTCTGTAGTTATTGTCTGAATTTTTACTGACATCATGCTCGAATCTTGGGTGTCGAAAAGAAACTGGGGGAGGGGGCACACTACCTCGTACGCCTATGAGTATGCATGTTCCCAGCCTGTGACCGCCACAAAATTACATTATTGGGTAGAATATTGCAAGAATGAAGGCCGGGAATCCCACAGTCAGCTGTCGATAGCCAATATCTACGTTGATTTTCCCTTTTGTACGCTTAGATTATGCCTACATGTACGTCAGAATAAAATGCACAGAGTTCATCTCGAGTGGAAGGGGGAGGGGGGGAGGAGATAAAAGTGACCACAACATTGGCCCTCCATTTGTGACTTGCGAGACTGAAGTCGTGTTGAGAACTATAGTCGGGGGGGGGGGGCACTGTCATGGTCGAATACAGGATTTTTGTAAACGTAAGCGTGACTAGCCCAAACGTCTAAAAAATATATGATTAACCAAAAAAAGAAGTGTTTTCGGGGTAAAACGATAGTCTACTTTAGGCTACACCTTCGCCTCCACTGTATACGCCAGCCCTGCCTGTCCACATCAACCTACCGTGCCCAGGACGTCGGGCCCTGTCCCTCATGATTCTCAACAGTTTCGAAACATCCATGAGTTTCTTATACATACCTATAAACTGAGCATCAGTGAAAAGAAATGTGGGGGCAGCCTTATTGGAAGTTATCAAGTTTAGCATGTACATTGTATACAATGTTAGCTTAAAGTCCTCCGGGCCAGACTAAGCATGTGGAGGGGGGAGGCGGGCACGCAGTTGTGTGCGTGTGTGTGTGGGGTATAATACAGCTTAGGAACACTTGAACTGTACCGGAACACCCATACCGGAACACCCAAGGTATATATTATTCCCAAACGGACAGTTTTTGTACTCTAAATGTGGGGGGCCAAAATGTGGGGAGCTTGGGCACGTGTCCCTGTTGCCCCGCCCTTAATACGATCCTATTCCCCCTATCTCTCATCCAACCCCGGGTTTCCCGAAATCTTTCTCAGATTATATGGTAGCCTACAAAACTCTGTAGTGGTAGGTAGGCTATTTCATACTTGATAAATCGTGGGAGGACAACAGTAGTGGAGACGCTAGAAATGACCCGACGGGGCGAAGGGGGTGGATGATGAGGATGTTATTCAAATTGGCGGGGTGTGGGAGGGGGTTCACTGGCGTTATTAGTCGGGGCGGTCGGCCGTTGGGTGAAGGTCCAGAAAAGTAACACAATGTACACACTACATCGAATTTCCTTCCATTGTCTTACGCTTACGACATATTAACCTTTTCCAATGGGAAGGGGATGTTGCGTCGGGGGAGGGGTCCGTTGCTGGAATAAGCGTATCATTTGAGTAAACGAAATATGAAAACAGATAAATTATTTAGCTATAGTATAAGCGACGCCAGAACCCCGACGACAATACATTTAGATACATGTCACATCTGTTTGGTCCATGTAGGTTTTGTCTCATTATTAATCAAATATGGACTTACTAATTAATATAACTATTATTATTGTTATCTCTTAGAATTTTATTAGTACGATTGTTACGTTCCCTCACGCATCTTCACACACGTTTATTTCAGAGCTGGTGCATCGGCGAATTGGAACAGAGTGTCTAGTCTGTTGTTATGGCGTACGAGCGAGCCGGGTGTATACTTCTTATTGTTTCTGTGGTAGGCTATTTGATCCGCGAACTTTGTGATATAATTGGATAGACTGGTTACTGTAGCTGATACCAAGTAGTATCGTGGAGGCATTCTGAAAGCACAGAAGTAAGATGACACCGTGAGTCAGTCACTAAACAAGCCGGACATTTACTGTGCTGTATTTAAACAGTAACCAACTCAAGAAATCGACCGACTCCAGATACATTGAGTTTACTTTCAGTTCTGCGAAGTCCTTATAACCAAATGTTTCCCTTAGGTCATACTCTAACTGTGTACCAAATTTCATGCTTGTATTATAAAAAGCACAATTCTCCAAAAATAGTGCCCTTATCTGCTCTACTATAAGTACAAAAGTGGTTGACTGGCGACTACAAAACTGGTTGAAGAATTTTTTATTACAGAAGTGGTCAGTGAGCATCACAAAAGTGGTGACTTAAAAAATTACAAAAGTGGGTGAATTTATTACAAAAGTCGTGACCTTTATTACAAAAGTGGTCGAACCAATTACAAAAGTGGTGACCTATTACAAAAGCGGTTGCTATTACAAAAGTGGTTGTTAGCATACTACCGGTATTCATGTAAGTCTGCCAATACTGCAGGAAAATTACAAACCAACGAGAACTATAATGAAAAAAATTACAAAATGGCTTTAATCATATATCTGAAAATGTTTCAGTGTGATCGCTTGGCAGCAAATCTTTAGAACTTTTGTAAAGTGTTTCGGCTTTTATCTATGTACCTTAACGATATCTTAAGTTGTTGGCTTTTTAGTTCAAAATGTCTTTTAATCTATTCCACAAAATTTTGAAATTATAAAAAGAATGTCTTTCTTCAAATTTCTACTTCTTTGCATCCCGTTTTTTTTTTTTTTTTTTTTTTTTTTTGCTGATATAAAAAATGTTTAACTTTATTCAATTTTTTTCAGCAATTATTGTTAGCCAGTCAGCTTGCCGAGAAATAGGATTAATTCCTTCAGTTTGCAGAGTGACTTGAAGGCACATGTCCACTTCTGTTAAATGCAGAATAAGGTCACTTTCCAAGGTCATTGGAGAAGTACTAAAAGAAGCATGTGCATGAACTAAATTCTTCTGAGCAATAGATCCAAAATTTCTATCTTAACAACGATGTAAACCATGTTGGATTTTAGACAACTAACGGGTGCGTATCTGGGGAAGAATAATAGGGAAAGGAATGGTACAAAAGAAAAAAAACAAAATTTACTCATTTAAGTAAATCAAACGTGTTAGATACGTTGAACTTGTAGTTTTGCAACGTAATCGTGTGAATTAAGATCATGTAAGCTATGAAAACATTGTTTCTGTTTATATATAAAACTAAAATACAGGCGTTTGAATGCTAAGACATTTAAATGGGGGATTGTTGAGGTCATAAAGTGGCTGTCTCAGACAATATTCTGTAAAACCTGTTTATTATGTAGACCTAAAAGATAAAAAAATAAAAATTAATACATCCGGAGCCAACCACAGCTGTTTTACTTTAAAGTTATTCAAACGTGAAGTACTCAGAGCTTCAAAAGTTACAAGTGTTTACACCTCGACAGTTCATTCACATTTCGGGAAAAGAATGATGCAACTTGCCAAGCGTGGACGATTATTTTACAAGGGATCACATTCAAAAGAATTTATGGATTGGTCTTCCATGTTATAATCATTTCATGTTTGAATGAACATCATGTCAAAGAAATAGAGATCTTAGCAATCTCACTTTCTTTTCTCTGTGCCCGAGAGATTCGTTTCAATTAGGGGAAGTATTTTACTTAGCGATCATAAATACGAGGTTCTTTTTCCCTCTTCAACTGATCTCTATCCAGTTGGCGGGTGTACGATTTTATCTGGCACAAAAACATTTCCAGGGTAATATGTAAGTCAAACTGCATACTTGAAAAGGATATGGTACCCACAGGAAGGCTTTATATGACCATATTTAAGGGCTCTCTAATCTCTCTCCCTGCTAAGTTTACTTGTGGCCCCTGCTCCAATTAAAAAAAATACACCTGTCTAGTACACCTCGAACAAGTTAAGGCACAGTACTTATCCTACACGGAGTTTAATTTGCTCCAGGGCATATAAATTGTCACACAGACTCTGTGAGCGAACTCAACTAGGAACATAACTGACCAGTGCACTTCAAGTCATTGTTGATCAACCGGAGTAAAGCTATATCCATCAAAGTGCAGTCATCAACGGGCCGATGTGCACTGTCTCGGAAGAATTTTTGTGGCTGGCTAACGCTAATCCTAATCTCTAACTAATCCCTAACCTTAACAAAGGATACAGAGACAGTGCACATCATCTGGTGTTATCACCTGCATTCAGATCTCTAGTGCTATTACTAAATATGTTTGGGGATGTCATTTACCCTTTAAGCAAGCTTTTCTTGGTAGACTCCTATGTTTTAAGTCTACATCAAGCTTTTAGTGCTTATATCACCCAAGAAAAAAACTATAGGTAGTTACACAAATCACCGTCTGAAAGAACTCTAAGAAGCCTCGCCTTGATTAGTAGCACCATGTTAAATGAACGTCTACTTTATTGGGCATGTAAGGTAATGCAGGCTTGTCCATCGGCGTATGAGGCGGGGTTCTGGAAGCATCACCCCTTCTGCGGGCCCCAGTATAGGAAACAATGGCAGTTTCAAGTTACCAGCATTTTATTTTTTCAAAAGCAAAATGTCGTAATTGTGTGTCCCTTTACTAGTTTAATGAAAATGTTTAGAGAAATACTCCTTTAGACTCCCTTATGTAGTGTCTCACCATACGCCTATGGATATGTCTTACACTCATAAAAACACCAACAGGCTATTTGAACTAAATGTCAGTGCAACCCTGAGTGCAATTTGTACATACAGCTATGTACATGCAGACTTGAATATCCTATGACAAGCATGGTGGAACTTGGATAACGTTCGGGAAATAACTAGTTTTTCGCCATAAGCACAACAAAATATGAAGATCAATACACTGCGTGAACTTGTAGCCAAACGTTTTCATAATGTTGCTCTTATACTGCAATTAGCGTCGTGGCAGTTTGAACTTATGTACATTAAGTGTAACGGTTTTCGTGGGCGGATTCTTTAGTCATCAACTGAATCCTTCGTCCTTTCCTTTGAGAATTCTTAAGAGTGAGATTCATCAAGTCAGAGATTTTTTCAAGACATAACGAAATTCGGAAAGACACATTGATTCACAAATCACACTTTAATCTCCCAGGAAATGAAATCATTTTACCTTTTTGTAGTCAGGTTACATGTAAGAAAGGGAGTAGAAAAGAAACATACTGAAAGACCAAAGTGTGACATACTACGGAATTTAGCGTATATGAATAAAGCACAACTTGCTGATAAGTGTTCGACACTTAAGAGCAGGATTTGCCAAAAGCGTTTTTTTTTCTATGTAGTAAAAAGCTTGTTTGCATTTGCTGAGATAAGGAGTGGTACCTTCACTTTGAACGATGCGTGTTAAGTTGGATATCTGCATTAAAACTAGCTCACATCTAACCACACTATACGTGTTTTTGGAATGTTATTATTGTATGACTTGTGCGCAGTTAACAAATGGCTCTTGCGCATCCTCAGTTCAACCCTAAATAGGCATATGGAAAAGAACAATAACCGCCATTAAAAGGAATATATATGCGCTTCGAAAGAGGAAATACGAGGGCAAAAAATACGAGAATAGAAAAAAAATTTCACCCACGTGCTTTTAACTTCTAAGCTAGTATAAAGAATCAAATTCCTTCCATTTACGACTGTAAGAAACAATATATATTCAACTAAGCCTCTAATTAGTCATGTAATGGTTTAGCTCAAGAGAGGCCTATATCTGAAATATTATTTGCAGCCGGAAGAAATTTTAATTTTTTCCCAAGGTATGTAAAATGAAGCATATTTATTTCACGCCAATTTTATAACGCCTTGAAAGGCTTTGTCCTACGCCCATACCTAGGACATGGGTTTAATAATAGTTTGTTACTGCATTTGGGGTTTGTATCGGATACAGTATGACATGTAAAGATGTATACATATATACCCTACAAGTTTATACCTAATATCTTACACGACCACGGTAACAGGGTGTCGTTCTAAACGCTGGGCCTACGTAACATGTGTAGTATCTCCATGGTATGTCATCTATGTATCGCAAACTTGTCACGTGCCGGTAATTGAATCTGAAGAAGTGTAAGCGATCGGTCATAGAATAATGTTTTATATCATGCCAGTTCGATGAAACAAAACTCCAACTTTTCAACTTTCCAAAGTGAGTGGGGGCGGGCACGGGGGCATGGAAGGTGGCGTACTCCCAATCGATTCTCGAAAATTTTCGAGTGTTTTTAAGGATTCTAAAAGACGTGTAAGCTTCAGATTTTTGCAAGAGGTAGAGTGAGGTGCCTTTTCCACAGAGTGATGGATCTATTTGAATCTTTTTCTATCGCAAATCCTTTGCAACCTATCAAACTTTTCGCGCGCTCGGTGCGCTTTAATCTTATGTTTTATTCATTTCGTTAATACCATCCCACTGAGGTAAAAAAGGACGGGTCCAGTCGGGGTGTAAAGTATCTCAGATATGCATATGCACACTTTACATAGATTTTCTATGTTTGGCTGATTTGTATTATGACATCCTCTTTTGTCGTTGTGGTTCCGCCAATCGTCAATTTCTGGCAGCACCGCTGATCCATGATCAGCGGTGCATTTTGATGCGATACCCAGGCTGTGCACTTCCGTAGTACATCGATCGTTTCTTTTCCAGATTAAGTGGAGCATTACCTTTATGAAACACGCATATGGTGTGTGCGTCTAAGCTTTTGATAGATCTTCGGTATAAAGTGTTTATTATAATTGTTTATGTGATTTCCGGTCGAACGTTTAATACAGTTAAACTTTGCATTTCTGTGTCGTATTAAATATTTGTACAGTAAAGCTAAAGTACTTTACGTCATCTTAAACCATTAAACATTTTACCATTTGTTTATCTTACGGGGATGGTATTCTGCCCGACTTTTTGATTGTTCAACCATGGAGATACAACGAAATAAGCTCCATGGATGAACCGTTCGTATTGATCAACTGCCTTGAACGGCTTAAGCTTTAAAAAGTCATCTTTGAAATATTGAACAATACAGGGCTGGGAAAGATATTAGTCACGATGAATGGAACCATACATCTATACTAATGTTAAGGTAACCAGCATAACCATTTTTTGCGTCAAATATCAGGTGGCTAAAATTTACACCAGGTACATGTGATTAACCTGATCTTTCCACGGATATACAGAACCTTTTCCAAAAAGCAATTACAAAGGACTGTGGGATAGCGTTTTGGTGTAAGTCGGTTTTTTAATGGCATTATACTGTGGCCAAAAATGACGCAATCCAAAACTCTATCCCATAGTCCGTTGTATTGCTTTTTGGAAAAGGGTCTATGAGAGACTTTTAATGATAGAAACAAAAAGGCAAACACAGGTAGAGAAGTAGGTTAGGTATGAGTATAATGTTCCAAATAGGCTAAGGGTGAGGAGATGGAAGGTACGTGGCTATGGTGGCCTATGTAGGTTTTTAATAGGTATGTTTACCAAAACAGCTGTTTCACTTAGCAATGATAGATAAAGAGCTTCTGATGAAAACTCCAATCGATTTATTTGATAACGTTTACTTTTCTCAAGAGACGCCTCTTTAAAGTTTGACCATTTGTGAGATTTCTCATTTGCTGTGCCAAAATTGTGATGTGGAGTACTGCACAGCGTCTGCAATTGCGTTAATCCTTTATTTCTTACCCGTTAATTACTTACCAGTTAGTTTCTAGTTTGGTGTTTAGTGTCGACATTTTCAAATAAGTCAATATCTACTTCCAAAATAAGGGCCCAAGGGCAAAACCAACATTACATTTGTCCTTGGAATGAAGGCTAACAAATAAAGGAGTAAGAAATATCTCATGAGTCGCTCTTTTCGTCACAAATTTGCATTCATGCAAGTAATATTTATGTTTATTCAAGTAAGTGCAAAACAGTAAGTATCTTGTAAAATGGTCAACACTTGATGGATTTTGATGGAAACTGTGACTAGTTTTACCGTTACTTATGGATTTTCATCAAAGAGACACATGTCCACAGACTTTTCAGTGTTTGATTTTAGTTACAGACACATGCAACGATCGGATCATCATACTTCATTCAGTGATATGTTGACATCGGTATCTATGAAATGAACAATTATATTTCATGTAACTCATGATTATTAATTTTGCAAGAAATTGCGCAAACTGAACAATTGATTATGTATGTTTGCTTCATCTTCACTCTCAAACCGTTATCAACACTTTTCGGCAATAGCTGTGATACAGAAACCATTGTCTGTATATGTATCTACACCTCAAATGATCACTTACAAAACCATTTATATATATATATATATACCAATACTTCCTTATATATATATATATATACATATATATATATATATATACATGTTAAGGGACGTGGGAATGGTATTGCATATTCGGCAAACCAATATTTGTTTCCCGATTTAATGCTGGGAATGCTGGGCCCTATCCAGAGTTAAATTACATTTGACAGAAACCATTTGAAACCATTCGGGTTCCAAATGGTTTAGACTGTGTTTTGGTCAATTTTCCATTCAAAACCATTTATTACCATTTGAAACCAGTTAGAAAACTAGTTGAGATTACCATTTGCATGTTTAAGACCAGTTGGCACCATTCAAAACCATTTACAACCACTTGAAATTATTCAAGACCATTCGAGTACAATGTGTTTTGGGCAAATGGTCGAAATGGAATTTAACCCTGGGTATATTGTATGAGTGAAACCTGAGAAAGGACTGACAGGAATCGAAAAGCTTATTTGAATACGATAGGTAGGTATACAGGGTGTGCAAGTGGTGAGAGATGGGTAAGGCAAATTATATGCTCAAAAATTAAGTGATCTCCAAGAAGCGATTTTTTCAGCCGTATAAAGTACCGCCAAGAGTTTGGAATGGAAAGTTTCAACAGCTATTATCTGATTTTATGTTGTTTGACTGATTCCCATAGTCAGGGGTTCGGTGTGCTATGTCTTTGTTTACACGTTGCATAAGGCATTCTTCTATGATGATCTCAACCATGCAATATATTTGAGTCAATAAACTAACTGCCGAATGAACGGAAATGATACGGGAAGTAAAATGGCTCCGGCTTGTGACACCCTGGTAAGCCTTTATTGCATCTAAGGTTGTGGACGATATTTTATGTTGTGGGAACACGGAGACTCATTCTTCAATACCTCGATCTATTGCAAGCCCACTTACAAGAATTCACATCTACACTTTCGCAGTTTCCATTCTTCTCACAAAAAGCAATTTGTTATATATAGTTAGGCCCTTAGATACAAGCGTATTCGCTCTTATCAGACCAATCTACGTACCAAACTACTACGCCTGTAGCAACACTGTCTTGATCGTGGAAACCGTTCTCGATTGATCAATGAAAGTCTCAACGAAACTTAAACATTCTCCCCCCAAAAAAACTTTGCAGGATGCGCCCCCGCCAAAAGCTATGACGGTGTCCCTCTTGTCACTACTTACATCCTGCAATAAGAGTAATTGTTCAAGTCCTCTGTTCGCCACTCAAATTCGTGGACTCCGATTAACCATGTTTCAATTTCCTACTACTGCCTGCACTGAAACAACCACCTCTCAGATCACGTTTGGTCAAGAGCTAGCTACTCCTTTGTTCCGAAAACGCCTTTCCATATACCTTGCAAATGGATTCCGTTGTCGAATTTGAAAACATATGGTTACGAATAGTGTGGTGATCCCCCTGGAACACAAATCATTTCCATCCAGGTGCCTTCAAATGTGAGTTTGCCGACACAATGTATCTGGTATTTTGTAATTAGGGTTCTCAGGGTAATTACGTAGGTTAAACAAAAGTCACCTCCCCCTTTAATACCCACAAGCAGACCATACGTAGATAACTCTACGGCCAGGCCCACCCAGTTGCCGTTCGTTTCAACCTGTCAGCTCACAGCCTTAATGACCTCAGAGTCTGTCTCCTCAAGGGAGGTATCAAAACCGATTCCAAACGGAAAGTCTATGAATTGAAATTAATCCATAAGGTCGATAGCCTCAGCATAAGACTGATAAAGAAGTTTACACCTCGGTGCTTTCTTCTACTTGTCATGAACTTCACTGGTTTTGCTATGGGGCACTAAGCATTACAACGCTGAAGAAGAAGCAAGGCTTCGAAAATTCGTCGAACTTTGTATCTTTTACGTATAAAAACGTTGGTAATTAATGCATTAATTACACTTTTGTAGTATATTTTCCGTATATGCTTGCTACCAGCACACGGATATGTGTAGAGCGGTATGTAGTCTGTAGCAAAGTGCACAAAACTGAGCTTTTTCCTGATATAAAGATTGAATTTGTCATGTATACTTTAACTTTGGGAAAAGATGCTTATTGGGCTTTGGCAAGAAGCCAGTTCATAGTTTTAAGTGCGCACGCCCAGAATTGCACTGATTATAGACGAGACGTTTGCTCATAGCATTTTTGTTACAGTCTTCACTCAAACTCTTGCAACTCTTCGAAAACTGAACCAATTCGCTCCATTTTTAGATAATTTTATTGTTTTATGTATGTTTGTATGTATGTGGTTAATATTTGTGAAGTTTCATGTTACCAGGATAAGCTCCTTGTAGGTGTGCTTTCAAAAAAAAAATCTTATACACTTTCCCTACGGTCCGTTTCCGTGTTTGTACCCTCTGACCTTTGACATAATATGATTGTCATCATTACCAGGGTTCTAGTTAGAGCATATAGAGGTTTTTTACCGACGTCACAGTATCTCGTGACTTCTTGGTTACCCGCCATGTTGGCCGTCAAGCTTGCACTTGACGACGGTGTACTGTACGTATGTAGAGTAGCTGTATGTGAGTATGATGAAGTTCAATACTGCAGTGGAAAATGTTGGAAGAAACAAAGTCCTTTTGTCAAACATCACCAATAAGTTGGACGACAAGCACAAGGAACATAACGTTCAAAAAAAGAGATCGATGGGATCGAGAAACCGAGGATCTTTATTTATTTATTTCCCAAGTCGATGTTGCGAAAGCTTCTAACGTTACACTCCCAAATTTCAAATATCCGGACATATTCTTTTATCTTGTAAATAAACATCACCTTACACATAAGACTTTAAAGATATAAAAGCTTGGACGCGTACAAATACTTTGTAGCTAGTTTTGTGAGAGAAATTCTGGTGCACCGCAATGCCTCGAAGTTGCATCTTTATTATCACTCGTAAGGTAAGACTAAATTAACTACGACTCAGAGTAGCATACTTAATAACGTTATTACAAGGGTCCTTCTTGAGGATATTGTTTTGCATAGAAAAAAACTGCTATGCATTTTTTATGTCGTATAGCAATTAACATGTTTTTTTTTAATTTTTGTATCGCTACTATGTTCATTTATATCGCAAACACGCAAAAAGCGATGCGAGAACGGCTTTTGACGACCCTGGTTATAACCCAACACGAAGAGTGCACTGCACAGTCTAGTATGTGGGGCTGGTAACCAATTTTGTTGTCACATCACTGCAATCCACCTTGCTTTGCTTTCCTAATTTGCAGGGATACGATAAAAATGTAAGTAATTGGTAGTTACCTCCCGATTGTGACACCCAACCGAGCAGCACATTTTCCTCAATTATAGTGCGATTACAGCACTGTACTGCGGCATTACATAGCTAGTTTGAGCTGAAATGAAGCTGAGATGAGATCGGAAGTGTGATGACGTCACGTGAAAAACCTCTTTTCAGTGCCGGGCAGCAGTTGGTTTACGAATCGTAAAGGGGATGGGGAGGGGGTGTCCCCGTCCCCATTGAGAAAATTTTGTATCTTTAAGGGGTCTTAGATTCAAAATGGTGCTATCTTTTGCAATTTTTTGACCTATTTGTATGTGTAATTTCATTCAGTTTTTAATTGATATTTGATTATTTTTATATTTTGGTATTTTTTTTCCATTTTTTAGTTCAGGTTTTTAAATGTTATGTTCATCTAAAGATGGAATACGATCTAAATACCGCATTTTTGGTAACGTTTCGATTTAGTTTGCGGAAAATCGTGCCGGAGGGACAGTGCATTTGACCGTGAGTGCCGGGCGCAAATAAGGAGCGCTGGGCGGCCCCGCTCGGCGCCGCCCACCGTAGCTAGAACCCTGATCATTACACTAATTTTAACTGACTTATTGAATTGTATGTGTCGTTGAAAAAAGTAAAAAAAAGTTGTCAAGACCTTGACGAGGTTTATTGCCTCTATGTGTACTATATTGAAGGTTTTATGCTCTTATCTGAGACGCCAATGGCAGTAGTTGTGGGTATGAAAATTACACGGAACTCTTCCATGCATAAAGGACGATAAAGCTCACGCACGAAAGACTATGTCAAGGATATTTGGTTCCTTTCATCATTGTTAAACAGGCCAGATTGAAACAGTAAATAGACTTTATTCATGCACAATGCCTTCTGAAAAGAGGATTGCTCATGAAAATTGACATAAAAAGTAATATTTTACATTATTTTATTTTTATTGATCTTTAAAGTAATGTGGAAAAGCATATCAGAACCAAAATGTTAACGGGAAATTTTTGCAAACATAAAGAGATGCGTTTGTTCAATACCTACATACGGCTCAAGAGATAATGTCACCTGAACGTTTTACATTTTCTACTAAAAGCAAACTTCAGGAAAGCAGGTGTGATGACATTTTTTTTTAAATTTACGAGCAAATCTGAGCTTGTAACAAATTTGTGCAAGCTTTAACCATCCAACGGGTAAACTAGCAATCTATCCAGCCCCTCACAATACAAAAGTTAAAATATATGTAAAATAAAATATTGGACATCAATACTTCATGTTCACTGATGGTCACAATTTTGATGAATTCTCCTGATACTTGAGAACACCTCATAGTAACTGAATGAGAATTTTACTAAAAATATTTTAAAGTTCAGACTCTAACATCGGTTGATAGATTTTGGTAAAGTGAATGCGTAGTATAAATATCCAAGTAGCTTCTGCAACATATACAATTAATATTGACGTTTTTACTTTTTGAAATGCACTCTGAATGTCATAATACGTCCAAACGTGGAAAAAACCACTATATAGAGTTCTTGCGTTAGCTTTAATGTGAACGAGGACGAAATAAATCCTGGCTTTTATGTATATTTGTGTACGTTAAAATTTAGCCTAATGTCTCCTAGAGTAGAGTCGTAGCCACGCATGCCATTCATATTTTCATGGGCGAGGCCTAGCACGAATATTTGGGTCTAATGTACATAATCAGGAGCTGAAAAATATTTAGTTTTTGATAAGGATAGGTAAGAGGGCTTCGTAACCTCACGTTTTATAACAATTAGACACGTCGTGACAGAATTATTGTCTCACTTATACAACTGAACACTTCTTTTGTAATGACATCAAATAGATTTAAGAGGATTAATTTCGACGAAACGATTCCTACTTTTCATAGCAAAAGAGGTGGTATGTTCGACAAAAAATTTATATCCTCTTCACGGGATAAGGTCATTGCGGATCAAGAGTTTTCCCTAACATGTGGGCATTTCGCTAATTTGTTTAATTTGCTTTCCTCTAAAACTTTTAAAACTTCTAGTAGATTTGTCTTCTTGCCCTAGACATTGGCCCCAAGTACTTAGACCATAAAAGTTACAACGAAACACCTTGTACCCGATACCTCATTCTAGGCTCTCTATCATTGCAAGTTTTTTCAGAAATCTTTTATTATACGGAGAGTGGGGTGGGTGGGTCTCCTAAAAGTGGTTTCTTGTAGAACCAAAGCTGACCTCAACCCATCTTAGATGGTGCTGAGATCAAAGTATAGGGCACTCGAAACGCCCTAGTATGCAAGAAATAGCACTCTTAAACCAAATTTGTTACGGTAGTTCTGGACCTGCTACTACTGCGTGAGTCACTAGTAAGAGAACAAAACTTTGCATCCAAAGCACTATAATTTAGTAAATAATGCTGGAGGAGGGGCGGGGAACTGGGGCCGTGTTCCTAAACTTCCTTTTGGTCTTCTTAATGCAAAAATCTGGATTCGGGATGGTAGAAGACTAAAGGACGGTAGGCACTTTTTGTATTTTTCCACGAACGCATTATTTAACGTTAAACGGTTATTCGAAATATCATTGTACATCGTTTTCACTTTTTATTTAAAGACTATATGTATTAGGTTGTTTTCTGTGTGGGAGTTGCAAATGTAAGAACCGCCTGAGTGGCACAATCTCTAACTACGCCATTAAATGGTACTCAATAAAACCAAATTTGCCACTTAAGCACTGCGTCTGCTATGGAGAAACGGCTTCCCAAACACTCTAGATTGCAGAAAATTGTGCTCTAAAATAAGGACGAAACCATTGAGCTTGATGTAAAGGTGAGTCTCCGAAGTATGGGGGAAATTTAGCATCCAAGACACTCTTGATGGAAGTAAATTGTAGTCTTTAACACAAGTTTGTAAATTAAGATTTACTTCTACCGTGCACGGGCTGTCGTTATTGTGGACAGGTGGAAAGAATGCCAAATGTCAGAGTTGATATGGCTGCCAACACCACACACTCTTTACCCACTGGATGATAACTGTTACACATTGTAATAGTTTCACCTCATTAGAATACACACAAGTTAGGCATATCCAGTTTTATATATTTCAAGATAGCAGCGGTTTTGTTTGATTTGGCTTGGATGTGAAAACTTTTAGGAGATTCCCCCTTTTAGAAAACAACAATTTTCCCGGATTGAGGAAAACTTACACAACACGGTATATAGGTTTGCTAGCTTAACATAGACAAGGTTTGGCAAATAAGAAGACCTCACAAGAAGTTCTGTTTTTTTTTTCAAAAAAAGGGGTGGCGAGCCACCGATTGGGACTAGCTTTTCTGTAGCTATGACAATACACCCACCCAATATACGTTTTTTGCATTAATATTAAACCGATAAACATGTTGGGTCCATTTCATCCTCTTCCGTCCCATATCTCTGCTAACAGGTGAAACAAAAGCTTTATTGGGTATTTAAACATAGGTCGGAAAGAGAAAAAATAATTTAAAACAAATAGATACCTTGCATAATGGCAAGAACAAAAGATTCCATTCAAAGAGCTCAAAATGAAAAGACAAAAGTGACGAAAGCGGTTGCGTTAAACCGGATCGTCTGGGTTTGTAAATTCTCATCTTCGAAATTAATACTATTTGCATCACATAACTTTCACAGATTCGGTAACAGAGTGAATCAGTCAAATCTAATCATCTCTCAGTCAAGTTCACCGGTTGTGTGCCTGAGTGACACTACCGAACATATTTTTCATCCCTAGTCTGATTTATCAAAGTTGACTGGCTGTCAATTCGAATTCCCGAAGAACTTTTTAATTGCCACGCGATCACATGAGGTAGTTCAATGTTCCACAAACGTTGACAAATAATGATTGAGTGCTACGGTCACGGTCCGGTTGTCCTGTTAATGATTCTTTCTATATGCTCCGTGACTGTTATACGTATGACACGGTTAAAGGTTCCCTTGCACCAAGTTTGTTCTCAATAGTATTGTGACTATTGCCCGATTCTATCTGTCTATTGCCCCAGAGATTCTTGAATTATGGAAAGGACACGCAGATATTCACTTGAAAAGTCAAAATACGACTGCGTCAATAAGACTCCGTTGCAGGCGAACTTAATGTAGTGTAGGCCTACACAATTGTACCGATTTAACCGTTACAAATGAGTACGGAACGGTTGTAAGTAAAGGGTTAAATTAATCAACGGTGGAACGCTCAATAAGTATAGGATAACGCACGATCGGGAAAAATGCAAGCGATGCACGGGGGCCCACTAGCCCGAGTGCATCCAGCGATAGCATTAATCCCGGATTCCGTTACCCTCTATTTAATGCACAGGTCCAGCGTTGACTAACCCTGTTTATTTATACACAAAAATTTGATGAAACTCCCCCCAAAAAATGTGTTTGAAAATAACAGCAGTTTTATAGAAAGCAAAACCCCGAGAAAAAGATGACACAATTAACAACCACTGAAACAATGTTTGTGCGCAATTAAGGAAGTAGTATTAAACAAATAATTCAATGACAATATTCATGAATCACGATATATCTAAAATGAAACTACATTTGGGAAATAATGTTCTTTTTTAAAATATTCAGCAGCCGAAAACAGACGTATGTTAACAGTTGGTAAGAGGTAAATTATCCATAGCAACCCCTTAGCAACGAAATCTCGCCTTTGTATCACGTACATTTACAAGGCAAACAGAGCTGGTATGCAACCTTTCATCTGCTCACTAGGGCCAGCCTTGACCTATAAAGCATAGTACATTCTGTAAGCGCATGCTGTGTACATCTACGTGCACGTATATTTAGCGACAAATCCCCTTGTCTATGCGTAAGCAGCGTGGTGTTTTTAAAATTGTTCTTCATTTGTTCAAACACTAATAGACATGTTCATCTATTCTTCAAATGTTGCAGTTTGCCCCTAGAATTAACTGATTTTTAGATAAACAGTTACAGTTTGGAAAGTATATTTGGAGAAAAGTTTGGACATATTAGAGGTCTTAGCCCTAACAGCAGCAGTAACGTTCACTTTGTTCGAGTATTCAGTGGTCAACGAGTAGCCGTCATGTGACGTTATGGAGGTTAAGGTCTAAGTTATTTGAATTTGAATTATACCGTGCAGGGATCCTTTGCCTATGTGGGTTTCATGCAAGATTTGGGAACAACAGCGTTCCTAAGAAACGGAAGCATCTTGGCAGGCCTTGACGTGAGTAGTGCCAACCTACATACGCACTAGGCGCGGCCTGTATTCCTCTTCTGTGTGCCAAGCCAGCCATATTTGAAGGTGATCTTAGTCTGATATTATTGTATTCATCCGCCAGTGATTTTGACTCCCAAATTACCGTGCGGTATATCCTAGGATAATGCACGGTCACATGAACTTAATGAACCAATAGAAGTTTTAATAGATACGAATGTATATCAGATACCCAGTCTTAACGGTATTGGTGCATATTTTCTTCAACTTGTCAGTAGGTAGCCAGATACCTCAATTTAGAGCGGGGACAAGAGTAGGGAAAAGTAACCTCTGACGGGAAGTGACTTGCAGTTGAAACTCTATTGTTAAACAAACCACATTCTTTCATTACTTTGAGAAGCAACAGAGGGTAAAGATCTTTGAGAATGGACGAATTTCCCCGCCCTCTCTAGCAGCGTACAAGTTGTATGTAAATGTATATGTATCAACAATTAAACAGGAAAATTCATTTAATGGAGTATTTATATAAATACCTGTATTTTAAACCAACGAGGAAGTCCTCTGCTTTAGTGGCAAAGAGACCTGTAAGTCTATTCTGTGGCATACGAATTGTGCTCTGTTTTAGTTGTAATGCTATATTAAATATAAAATGCTCTGTTATCGAATTTTGCCTTTCTTTCTAAGCACTTGACCTTTCATTCGATTCTCTCTAGGCTAAGTATTTACTCGTTAAATGCTACATCAAAACATTTTCATAGTCTCTTTCAATTTCCAAATAACTTTATCCGTAAGAGGTATTTATCATACACAAGCCGGAAATTTTGAACAGGTTAAAAATATATATCTAAATTTGCCAAGGATGTTAAAATCTCTGTCGCTTTTCTTTTTTCATGAAATTGTATATAGCTTTGACTTGTGAACACGTTGTGAATAAATTCTTTATCATTTTGTTATAAAATTGCCTTTCAGAATCGGAACTGTGACTTAAGCGTAATAGTGAAGCGAATTCTTAACTTGGTGGTATGAAGTCACATAAGTTTCCATAAAGGCTATAACTCTTAAAGGGCAGGTGTGTCATATTTCAAATACATGATTAGCCTTGTAACCTGCTTGCTACATAGTTGCTTCGAAACAATGCAAACAGATATTACAATCTAAACGAAAGCCAGCCCTTTGGGCAATTTTTCTACCCCAAAACTTGTCAAAGCCCGTTTTCTTATGTATTTTTCTTGTATTTATCTTGCAAAGTTTCTTCTTGTCTGAAAACTGGAGGATGAGTGTTCCTCTGCCTCCAACCCTTCCATGGATGTAAAGCGCGTTAAGGAAAAACTCTAAGTGGTGCCGATAAGAAACTCGCCTCCAGACGACGTAATTCCTTTCTAAAGTTTTAACTACTTCTTAAACATTTATAAATAAAACGAGGTAGGATTTTTGAAAAATACCTATCCCTTTAATAAATACATCAAAACGTTGAAACATTATTGAACTTTTGTCTCCCAAACCATAGGAATTGGACCAAGGTTTTTTGTTTTGAGGAAAAGATACATGACTGCTTTAATGATGTAATAGCTTCATACATTCATAGAAGAAATAATAGGTCTTAGCTTCAAGTTTAGTGTAAGACGAAATGGGAAAGATGACCATTCCTGCCACGAAAGCTTGATTTGGCGTTTTTTCAACGTTAAGTTGTTTGTTCTCTTTTGTTTGATATCATCTTCATGTAAAGTGCATCAATTTGACCGATAACAGATTCTACATATGCCTGGATGATTACGTTTCCGTTTTTTGAAGGCCTCACCTTCGAGCTCTCCACTGAAGATTTAAGATCTGCTTTAGAAAACCTTTGAAAGGAGACAACTGTTGCTGGAACTTTGTTATGGACGTGCTACTAATTTAAAACGATCGATTTCCGATATTAAGGGCGAGTGAGTATCTGGCACTGAGGTGAAACCTGACAAAGCTACCGGGGTTCAAGCAAGGGCTTATTTCTAGATCCTTGGTTTATTGTCAGAACAGGTCTTTGCAAGCTTCCAAGGAGGCCCATGAATGCTAGTGTATCGCCAAATGATACAAAAGGATCCTTTGGCAATTCAAGAAAGAACTAAAGCAAAATTCCGGGAGGACTACCAGACCTACATGGTCACAACGTTTTTTTTTAAAGAATAATCTAGTAAAATCCACACAAACCAATGATAATAAAAGAATACTTGCGGAAAGCTAAACTAGCAGTGTTATCCTACTGATCCAATTATCAGAGTACACATTAGAAAGTGCCATGAAAATCTGTTATAATAGTAAAACACAGCTTTTATATAGCGCAAAACACACTTAAGTCCCTTTTCGCTAAGAAAAAAGAATCCAAAAGATGAAAAAATCATAGGCTTGAGAAAAGATAGGTCTTGAGTAGTGTCTTGAAATTTGTGAGTGCTCTAGCTTCTTTGACTTTAACTGGTAGGTTTTTCCAAAGACAAGCGGCAGAGTATTGAACTGGAATGATGACCATAATATTTTGTAGAGACTGGAGGAGATGAGAGTACCAGTTTTGAACTGGATTGAAGGCGACGAGATGGTGTGTACTCTTAGACAAGATCTTGTAGATAGGCAGGAGCAGAGCTGTGCAAACATTTACATGTCAGCAAGAGAACTTTGAATTTCATTCTTTCGACAACTGTAGTCCAGTAAAGGCTACGAAGGACAGGAGTTATATGTTCACTGGGTTTTTAAGTGTTACTAATCTAGCAACTGAGTCCTGTATGCGTTGCAATTTCTTGAGTCGAGTCTGAAAGCCCATAGAGTAGGCTCATTGCAATTATCGAGCTTTGAAGGCACAAAAGCATGAACTAAAGTCTCAGAGGTGCTTTGATTCTAAGTATTTTCTAATTTTACCAATTTTGCGAAGCACAAGAGATGCCGCTCTGCAAACATTGTTGACATGCAGATCCATTGTAAGGTGACAGTCGAAAACTAGGCCTACCCCAAGTTTCTGGCGTTTTGAAAAGGTTTAATCTGAGCAGTCCAAATGTGGAAGGACTGGATTGGAGGTACGGACCGGAATTTTGAGAACTTGGTGAATAAGTTCTGTTTTACAAATTTTTATGTCAAATGGCAATGACAAATGTCAACTTAATGACTTTGATGCAAGTGTACGTGACGGTAAGTACAAACTCCTGAGTAGGGGTACGATTATTAAAACTTTATTCTAGTAGGCTGCTACGAAGTTCAAGTAAAAGGACCCAGGTACAACAAGTCTATCTGAACCAAGGTGTCTTTGGAAATATTACTGTTTGACGAGAAGTGGCCTGCAGATATAGGCAATGGCCTCACAACCTGAGAAGGC